>JALLAW010000285.1:0-14903 GCA_036939535.1 Cyclotella kingstonii | reverse complement strand
CCTTGAGAGCCCTCAAGGTATCTGTGATCATGTTGACAAAGATTTACTCTTGAAGCCCCTACGATCTTTGACCATTGATCAGATAATCAATGGCAAACTCTTCTACAAGACCTACATCAAAAGAAACACAATGTCACCTTATCAACGCGACGAGACTTTCTCCTTCAGGAGTACCGACTTGAGCGTGTGCAAACATCTTCTTCTCAAAGTTCTCGTGGAAAATAAGATGAAGAATGAGGCCTCTGAAGAAATCTGTCGTCAGAGCCTCACCACTTACAACGATTTGGCCCAACTTTTGCACCTGAAAGCCGATCCTAGTGCCACGGTACTATGGTCCGAATCTCTTCGCGAGAAAACCAGGCTCCAGTTCGATGACAAGGAAGGACATAGTGGATTCGTTGACGCATATGATGCATTGGTGTCAATGCTCAGCAATCCATTCAACAAGTACCAGAATGCTAGCATCATTCCAGATACTCTGGATGACATGGGTATATATGTCCCTGCTGCCGCTGGGATGAGCTCTGTTCTGAAGAAATCTGGGATAACAAATCCTACCCAAGCAAGTTGACCCCTCCATGATGACACATGGATCCGGCAATGGAAGGAAATTGACGCTACTTTGTCTGTCTGCTTCCATAAGTTCACTTGATCAGGAAATCAAGATGAGGAACACATCTACAATGAATGGGTCAAGTTTTTCTTGACAACTCTGGCACGGCTACCCCGTTGATTGCATTTCATGCAATATGTATTTTTAAATGTCATAATTTCAATCTCATGGGAAGGCCCTGCCCACTGAGCACCAGGTAGACACTGAAGCAATGACCCAAAAAGAAATCGATAGTCAGAAGCTTCTGTATTTGGAGCAGAAGCGGAAGGAGCAGGCAGATGCCAGAAAGCGTCAGCGTGCTGTGAAGAGAAAGACTTCATCTGTCAACCTTGCAGATGATGACTACTCGTCATTAGTCAGAGTTCCTGCCATGTCACTTTTGACAAGTATTTTGAGAGAGACTTTCTTGATGATGAGATAGTTAGTTGTTCTTCCTTGTTGCTTGTTACTGCTCTCTAACCTCTGACCCAGTATAAACTAGAGCTTCATATGTAAAATCTAGAATAAAAAATACTAATCAAATGTATTATATTTAGTTGAACTAATCAGAAAAGTTTTCACAGTAAAATAATGGAAAGTGAATCAATGCAATAAATTGCAAGCATTCTTTGAAGAATTTTGAGAACAAACGCAAACATCATGATGCTTCCAATTATTTTAGGATGGTATTTTTCTAAGTGTCAAAATGTCTCAAAAGCGTGAGTTTTATCAATCAAAAGGCCTGATAAAACCACTTTGTTGCCTGTTGATTCTCTCTAACCTCTGACCAAGTATATACTATCAGCTTCATAGGTAAAATCCACACAAAATTAATCTCAGACCGGGGTGGATGACAAGTCTGCTCTATAATTGTCAACAATGACTGAGCTTTCTCCACTTGTCTTTACTTTGCTCATATATTCAGAAGTGATTCATCCACTCCATGAGTTTGCAACAGCATTATCACTACTGAAATCTGGTAAGAAGGCAGTATCTCAGAAATTATCCCCTCATGAAAACTATTACAGTCATTTATGTTTTGGAATTCATTTTACCCATGTCCTTTGCTAGACATTCATATCTACTATCTGCAGGACTTGTTTTTTGTCATTACTGTTCAGGGTTTTATCATTTTTATGCGCTTTTTCAATTCATAGATCATGTGCTACCTGATTCAGTAGATTTCTTTGATCATTTGTTCATGACATTCCTAGACATTCCTGGATGCTTGCCAGTCTCATATAGATTCCTACTATTTTTTGGATTGAAATCATTACCCAAAATTTGTGGTCATTTTATTATATCTTGAATCAGACCTTATTTCTCACAGAAGACGTTACAGTCAGTCAACCAAAATCAATGAGGTACATTTCTTCAGTGAGTGCTTTGGAATGGAAGGAGAGGTTGCTTTGACATGTATTCATCATTTTATTGTCCATCAGCACCATCATTGGTTACATTTATCTCCATGGACAAGATGATGGCAATAATAATGTTATCCATACAGAAATCCCTTGTGTTGTGGTGCCAGCTCTCAACAACCAACAATAGAGCTTGCAATATTGAAAAGTTTTAGTATTTGAGCATCAGCCATGAAAGTAATTTTATAGGTCGTTGCTGACTGTAAAAAGTTTGAGTAGATCATAGTACAGTGAGATGCTCTGATGTCTGTCTTGCCTGATACCATTGATTGGATCTTTGACATCATTTTCATTATTGACATAATAGTTATGTAGCTATGTCAAAGCTTGTTGATAATTAGTACTAGCAGGATCTCATTATTTTCACCTTAGGTTTGATGAGGATAACAAAATGCTGCCTTGGAGGATAAGAGAGTATTGTCCCATGACAATACTGAATAGAACTCCATAAATGATGGCAAAGTCATGTTTCATTTCAACTGCCCCAGATGCTTTTGTCTCCTTCCTCAACTTTTTTTTCAATAGGACTGCCAATGTGGTATATACTATTTAGTCAAGGTCTTGAGCTCAAACTTGAGAACTACTTCCACTATATTTCTGGTAAACTAACTGTATATGCAATCAATATAGAAGAAGTTTGGATAGAAAGGAGTGAGTGCATTGCATCAAAAAGCAAGATTGCAAATTGTCAACTATGAGTATTGAGAATATCTATTGTCATAGAGTGTGATGAATGCCAATATCAATGTCAAAGTAAAGTTAATTAAAACAATCATAAAATCAATCAACTATTTGATGTTGCATGTATGCATTACACAATCTGATGACATGGAATACCCCAAATCCAGTTACTCTACCAGGACCAATACAGGATTTTGAGTCACATCCATGACCCTCCCCCCTTTGGTTCTTGGATATTCTCTTCTAATTTTTCCTGCATTGGTCATTGCCTTAATTTCCTCTCCTGAATACAGCTGAAAGGATCCATCCTGCTTCATCACCATTTGCTTGTTCGACAGGGCAAATACACCTGGATAGTTTTTCATGTAATAGGCATATAGTGCCTCCTTATAAGTTTTTTGATTGTTGTCAAGAAAATGAATTTGTAGAAACAGTGAATGTGTCAATCAAACAATACTAGAATTTCTGACTCAACAGTTAACTTACATCCAACGAACAGTACTAGACATGGATGCAAACACTTACTCACCTTTTGATTGTTTTCTTTATTCTCCAAACTTCTCTTTTGCAAAGCCTGAATAAATTCATTTCCTTCAGCCAGAGAATCGCATCCTTCTCCTTCTCCATTGACACATCTACCTGGGCTGCCAACAACACTGGCATCGGCCGGATTGGTCTTCCCCATCAACAGTGGGAATGTTAAAATGAAGGCAAGATTGTTCCGATTATGTCGTAAGAACTCTTGACGTGTGGCAAAAGGATTATTTAGGGAAGAATCGCGAGGGAACGCTCTACAGAGAGTACTTTGATTCGTGCTGTGAGTAGTTGGGTCAGTTGCGAGTGCGATTGCTGTAAAAAAAGGGTATGACGTCAGTGGTCGTTGTTTTTGTTGATGTGGCAATGCCTTCGTTGGGTAATTTGGGGTGTGCTGGAGTAGGGCTTGTGTGTACCATGAATGCACGGTGATCAGAAAGAGGGTTGAGCGGAGCATAATGTGAAACGCGAGGCTTTTCGTTTGAGAGGGGTGGAGGGTATCGGCAGGGGCGTTCTAGAGACAGGTAGAATCCTACCACCGAGGTAGGATCCGAAGTAGGGGATCGATCTCATTCAAAACACGCCACCAAAAATGGGTCGGATGGGGTAGGTAGACCGTACAGTAATTATATATAGTCGGAGTACTATACTATAAGTACTAGTAGTATATAGTAGTAGTAGTATTTAAACAGGTCAGATCCGACTTTATTGCTTCCAGGTCGCATCCGACACGAGGTCGCATCCGACCTGCACGCTTCAAATGTAAGTCATTCCAACATGAACATCACTCGGGAGTCCACACACAGGCGATGGATTCCAGCGTGAACGTACCCCACGACGGCCTACTGTGCACCCGCGCCATCACTGGCTCTGTACGACCTGCACATCAGAGCATATTCATCTGCGAAACCTGCCAATGGGACGCTGACACCTCCCAAACCAAATCACTACCTGCATGTATCTGCCAATCCTGCGCCGAGGTGTGCCACTCCGATCACTCAGTGGCCTTCGTTGGCGAAGGTCCCTGTACATGCGACTGTGGCATGCGTGATTTCACGTGTCAGGAGTGTCAGCTCGTTCAAGCTTCCAAGGCTGAGGCGAGTCGACTGGGCTTTTCGGACAGCGAAGCCAGGCTGCTCAACGATCCCATGCCATTGAGAATTCCCCCTCTGTGCACTTTGATGCCAATATCGCCCAATAGTGACATTGGTTCGTCACAGACGGCAACACTTGTTGATCATCGGGGAACCATGGAAAATAATCAGTGGTTGAATAACTTATGTATTGATTGCAATTCTAGCATTTGCGGGTTCACATTTGGATCCTTCCACATCCCGTCCTTGTCTGACGAGTCAACGTCAGATAAGTTCACATTATCTCAAAGCTTGATTCAACAAGCTCAAATGCTGGTGGATTGCTCTCGTGAGACATTTTGGATTCCAATGGAAGAGAACTCGGTTGAGCTTTGTCGTCAATCGCGCAAATATTGTGATTTGGAGATTCTTGCTGCAGAAATTTATTGGCATCATGTCAAAGCATATAACTTGGATCACCTTTGTTCCAGTGAAATAGCTTGTAAGTCAGGTGCAGAATGGTGGGTTCAAGTCAAACCCGCAGGTTCTCGAACCTCCCCCATTGATTTGCACTATGATAAGGATGAAGCTCTTGCAGAATCATTTGGTCTGGGTTCGTTCCCAACATTGTCCACTGTGACATATCTTACCGGACAGCGCTATGGCTTGGATCAGGGCCAGAGAGAATTCATGGAGAATGAACCAACTCTGATTTTTCCTCATACTTATAGCGATGAAATGGATCAACCCATACCGGCCATGCTTCTAAGTCACGCTGTCAGAGGAAAGCACATTGCTTTTGATGGGAGATTGTTACATGGATCACCATCTCATCCTGCTCTTCGTCTTCCATTAGCTCCGTCCGATGAAAAACATTGTGAACCAGCCTTACGTGTTACGTTTCTCGTAAATATTTGGAGAACCGGGCATCCATCTGGTGTACAAATCCTTCCTGAATCTATTCGCACAAAAATTATATCGGTTGAAAAGCAAACATCGAACGTCTTGGAGGAATCATTGCTGAAAAAGAGTATTCCGTTGGAGTTTGTTAAAAGCAGTGTTTCTCAGTATTCAGCACCGACGGAACTTGCTATCGCCATGAGTGATAACCCAAATATGAAAAAGATTATCCTTCCATTTGTTTCCAAGGGCGCTACCTGGATTAATGACAATGAAATAAGAAATGATGGTAAAGAGGAAGAAGAGGATGAATCGGCTGCTGTTGATAAATGTAACACTGTTAAAGATGTAGATGATGAAACTGACTTTGGGGACGAATATGAGGAAGAGGAGGAAGAGGTTTTTCTAATTCTTCCACAATATGCATCCCAAGAATACATTCAAAGTAGAACAGATACTACTTTATTTTTCTTTCAAAATGGAAACGAAGCTAGAATATCAAGATATGGAATGGAATAATGGTAATTTTGATTTTAATTTTGGTTCAATAACAGCTTCTCCCTAACCTACAGAGTATTGGTCCCAGAAGAAAAACTGTATAGATATACTCCTCTTCAGGATATTGCGCAGAACGTTATTTTAAATTTGGATTTCGAAATGGCTAGAATGCCTTTTAAAATTATTATTGAATTTGAAATATGAGGGCTAACTTAGAGAAAGAGCGGAATGTAATCCTACCCCTCAATGCGGATAAGGATGAGTCTCCGCTGGAAATCGAATTGAGTTACTTAAACAGCGAAACGCACGATCCTAAAAATAGTGCATCATTTCATTCGTATCACAAACAAACGGCCTCTGGTCGTTTCCGAAGGACCTCTCTTTTAGAAAACTGTAACCCTTTGCCGACTCGTGGAAATTCTTCTATTGCAGACAAATCTCTCACTGAGGAACAAAACACTGTAGAAAAGATTCGACGTGTATCATATGTGAGCTACCTATTCCTCCAAGGTACTCTTTCAGGTTTATCTCTTCAAAGTATGTACGAGGTGTTCACTCTGTCCGCGAGTGACATAATTCCACTTCATTCTTCGCAAGCGAATGAAATCTGGACACTTTATTTCATCACAATTACTCTTTGTACCACAGGCTCTCTGTGTATTCTTATTGACAGATGTGAAGCGCTTGGATTGTTGGAGTTCACCCCCAGTAATAATCAAAGTCAGGTTGGAAATAATACTTCAGGGGTCCTTGTATTTTTATATTTTTGTTCTTTGGTCATAACTCTTTCCTGCTCTATCGTCGATGAAAGTCTGCGCAGAAATGTTATGGATAGTGCCCCCCAATCAGATATATCTCGTCAGGTGGATGACTGGAAAGGCTTAACAGTGGCAAGGTCGACTTTCTGCATAGTTGGATGGCTTGTCTCATGCAGTCAACTATATCTGTTGAAGGAGAAAGAAAGTATTGTGTTGAGGTAGGGTCTGAAGGAACAGAAGATAGCATAAGGGAGGATTATTAGGAGGAGATATAGCCAAACTGTCCGATAGTTCCGAGAAGAACAATGCTGCATTCTTTGCCATATATTTCTGGTTGATAATTCTGTGATTAATAGTTTTACTCGATTGAAAACAGAATCTTCAATTGCATTACCTAGAACTACACTTGACAATAAATTTCATATTCCTCATGGCATCATTTGATTTTATCTCCATCATCAGAAATCACCATACTTCTTCTAATCTGTTGGTCTCTTTTCTTCTCTGGCACATTATAGAAACAGATACAATACAATAATTGAAGTAGAAACATTTCTGTCCCAAATTCTGCAATAACATGATTTGTTTTGGAAAATCCATTGTTATCAGGACTCCTTTCACTAATCTCTAAAGCTTTCTTCTCAGTGTGACAACATGCTGTTAGCTTTGAAGTTTTGAATTCATTCACTTCAACATACCTCCAAACTTTTCTTGATACCTTTCTTTTCAAAGTACATTTAGGTACTGATGGACTGGATTTCCCATTTGAAGGAAAATTTGCATCCCCAAATCACCAAAGTTTCTCTTCTCCATCAGTCAAATCTTTTCTACTTTCTCATGTGTTTTTTTCTGGTGTATGTTTTCCAAACCTCATAAATCTTTGAGCACTGCAGAACTCCATGACAGATGTAACATTTTTCAGAACAAAAATAATATGATGCTTAAATAAAAAATGTTGTTTTGGCTGATGATGCATTTTTATTGAAATTCTTGATATGTTCTGCTCATTGTTTACTTTGTTATATGATGACTATTCCCATCCTTATGATATAATTTCTTCTTTGACCACTTGGTAACATCATGATATAAGTTTGATGGATATTCACTATAAATTGTATCCATAGCTTGATCTTGATGAGCAACTGCAGTGAAATAAGGAAGTTTACCAGGTCAGAAGCAAAAAGTCTTTAAACTATTGAAAACATCACTTGGATCAACTTCATAATCCTTTTTCATTTTTCTTGTGTGATAAATTTATCCCTGCACTCAAACCATGGTAACAGTAAAGGTTTCAAATTCATATGCTTTTGACTTTATGACAACATTGGTGTTGAAATAATAACTGCATGATTCATTTTCATTTAGTTCCAATTTATCTTGTACACATGTTGGTTGTTGATTATGAACTGTTGTTAGGTTAGTAGTGATGATCTTGATATTGATTGGTCAAATGCATTTTTGTGAAAGAAGTGAGAATGTTCTGATTTTTTCAGTATCACCAATTAGTTTTGAATTGAATGATTCCAAATCTTTCAATATCAAATGGTGAAAAGGTAAATACTTCTCAGGATTTTTTTAAATTCATCAGAAGAGAACCAACTTTCAACTGAACAGATTTGCAAAATAGATCCAACCACTTCAAGTATTTTTTGGAGTTGCTCCTTTTTGATCTCTTGTATTGTGGTTGGAATGCTTTGCAAGCATTGGACATATGGCAAGAGATAATAAACTTTTTATAACTTGTTGACTCGCTGTCTTGAAATATGTTGATGATTCATCAAGCTTTACTTTCAATTATCCCGCAAGATAATCTTGATTTCAAATTCATGTCTAGACCAACATGAAAATTCATGAGCTTGTTGAGCAATAATGATAAACATTTAAGTCATCCAAGTATCTCCATCCATAGAAGTATTGCATTTATGCTGTTTTCTCCTGTCCTTCAGTATGCTTTATTGAAATCTGTAGTAAATCATTATAGTTTTTTCATATAACCTATGACAACAGAAAAAACATACTGATTGAAGAATGAGTGATTCATTTCTTCTCATTCTTTACCATGATTGAAGAGTCATAGTACATGATAAGATGCTGATAAGGATGCTTCACAAGCAATCACAGACCACTTCCAACACAATCTTGTAAAGACTCTGTCTTTTTGTTACTACTTTCTTGCAGTACAAACCTTAACTCCTCTTCCTTTAATTGTTATGTTATTATTGACTTCAAAGTCAATTGTAGGTGTGATGATTACCTTTGCCACTTTGAATGGATGTTCATTTCCTGTACAAAATTGTAGAGTTTTGCAACTATATTTTGGGTAAGTTGAAGTGCTAGCCAATTCATCAATTGGTGGAGAAACAATGATTTGAGCAAATTTGTTCAGGGGACAGTTCAAAATAGACAATCTCTTTAGGTATGTTTCAGTATTCAGTTCTGTAGAACAATCTGTGTCAATTGGAGGAGAAGGAGCAATTCAAGTGTACTTGTTGGGAGGACAGCTTGAAACAGGCAATCTGGTTGGGTAAGTCTCAGTACTCATCAGTTGGAGGAGAAACATTGATTTGAGCAAACTTGTATGGAAGAAAGTTTGAAATAGGCAATTTCTTTGGGTAAGCCTCAATATTTGATTCTGTAGAATAATCTGTATAAATTGGAGGAGAAACAAAAATTCCAGTGAACTTGGAGAGAAGACATTTCAAAACAGGCAATCTCTTTGAGTAAGTCTCAGGTTTGATTTTTAGAGCTATCATCAACAGTTGAAGACCTCCTAGTAGACATCATTCTTAAATGAAACCAATTAATTAGTAAAGAATATTTTTGCATCATTGGCAATGGGCATTCAATCATTAATTAGCATTTGGGGCCACTGTCAAAGGGGTAAAACTTACTGCAATAAAATTGTTCATACTATGACTTGACCATGCAGAAAGAGCAAAATGCTTAGGCCATGCCACTGTTAAACAGAGAATTTACCTTTTTTCCTGTTTTAGGAACCAAAAGCCATTAGAGTCTTTTATATCAGCAAAACAGTTGGTGACTTATGACTCAAGATAAAGATCTTTATAGGAAAGGCATCCATATTGAGAATACTATAACAGAGACAAATAAAATGTTGGACTCAAAATACTCTACATTATTATAATGATTGTCTCTGAATACACTGTTTGGGATTTCAACAATGATCAACCATTTCTCTCTCTCCATTTCTTCTCCACTTATTTTTTTACATGTTTCTAATATCTACAACAAGCGAAATTCGTGGGCAACACACAAAGCATTTAAAATACACCCAACCATTAGCTTTTTTCTTTCTTTCTCTCTTTTTGCTTCAGTAATCTTCCACATAGCTTCGATCGTCTCCCACAACTGAGCCTACCAGTGATAGTCCATCGAGGTTGACAGCCTCCCCCTTTTCCCCATTCAGTATTGGTTGTCCACCATGTATAGTCAGATGAGGAGAATAACCCTCCTTCACTTCGTCATGTTTCATCCATCGTTGCACTCCCGCATCATAAATGGGAGCCGACACGGTGATTTCTTCATTGCTGTCAATACTGACCACAGTGTTGTTCTGAGTGGCAGTCATCGTTGCATCAGAAGTAACGATTGATTTCGTGCAATGATAGCTGAGGGTAGCACTCGAACTCCACGATCGACTATAGGAGTACATCAATTGAGCTGAATCGAAATCTCCCGTTGAATAGGTTATGAGAGATCGATTGTCATCATAGGGTCCATCATAGGATATATCCACGTCTTCTTCGGAAGTAGTTCGTGAAGTAGTCTCTGTTGTTGTTGGGCCATTTTTACTGTAATTATATTGCTCAACGACAGAGAATGTTGGATCAGTGGTGATAGACATGGAAGTAATAGAAGTGGGGGTAGCTGAACTGTCCTGGTGAGATATCGACCCTCCTTTCCCTGTTCCACCACCACCTTGTCTAGCTACTCCTGCTAGTACTTCTGCGGCTGCTCCTGCATTGGAATGACTTGTTCCTCCACGTGATACAGCAAGTTTCATTCGAAATGCCGCTCGATTCATCCTCTTAGTAAGATTTTTTGTAATGTGTCTGGAGAAGCTAGTTTTTCTCCCTTCCACAAGCCCTTGCTGTTGCTGCCCTTGTTGTTTCTGTTCTTGCTGTGGCTTATAGGAGTCAGTGCAACGTTGCTGCTGATGATGAGCAGTTAATGACTGTTTTTCCTGCCCCACAAGTTCAATTTTCTTCTCCCAGGTGCCTGCCTCCAAGGGAAAGGTAGATGGGCTCAAAAAGGTATGTGATGAGATAACTCTGGGAATATCTGAGTTGGGACGATTGTCCTTCTCGATCGACTGTTCCGTCATCAGCTGTGGCTCTTCCATGATGGCCGACAGAGGTCCCAAGTGGAAATGACGGCTCTTTGAAGATGACAGTGATAATGACAGCGGCAATGTTCGTGCTGTAGCGTGCTCTCCCGACTCGACCCAGATGGCGTTAACTCCCTGCTGCAATTCTCCGTCATCGCTCTCGTCGACATAGTCATAGTGATCATTTTGTGGCAGTTGGTCTGCAGCAGTGTCTCTTCTTTCCTCACCACCATTATAATCATCTCGTTCTGCCATCACGTTCAGCAGTTCCTGCTCCACATTCTCAAAAGTAGCGACGCCGGAAAGAGATGGTGACTTTTCAATGTTGTTGCTGCTGCTTTGTCGTTTCATCTTGATCGTGATTTCCTCACCCGTAAAGAGACCACTTTCTTCACGCAGAGACTGCAGTGACATGTTGTCAAAGGATGGAAGGGACAGCAGTGTGGACGGCCTCATGGTGGGGAAAACTCAGGTGAGAGGAATCACTTTCACAAAGAGGACATTCAGAATCATGTAAAATAGAAAATGTGCCCACCGTAACATATGTGTGACACAATAGTTTTATGGTACTCCTACCATACTAGAACGCCATAATAGTACTAGAATACTAAGCTTATCCTATAAGTACCTACCTAGTAATGTCACAGCACCTGTCTGCTGATGGATTCCAATCTGAGTATCTCTACCTGCAAGATGTAGCAGTAGTAGTAGCTATTCTTCTGAAGGCGTGAAAGATAGAAAGCGTTCTTCTGGATTTCCGGAAACAAATATGTCAGTGACATGGATCTTGGATTGTTTCTATAGATTCCAAGGTGAATAGAATGCCGTTGGAACGGCACAGATGATTAGGCTGAACGAATTTATATAGGTAGGTAGGCATATATGGATCCAATGTTTCTAGGCTGGTACTATAACATATAGTACTACTATACTACCTAGAGGTACCTTATCGTCGCTCTCTGGGACTCCTCCACACTCTTGATCCTAAAAAAATCGCTGTGATGATTCATCGCTGACCCTGATTTTCTCACTTGTCTCCACCCTCTCTCTAGAGAGAGTGAGAGAGAGAAAGAGAGAAAAAGTTACTGAAGTGAGACGGGATAGTACTACTATAGACCGTACCATTACCCTGTTCTTCTCACGTTCGCGTCCAGCGTCAGCCATCACCATGACGCTACTTCCCATTGAAGACAACGACGACGAAGCCATCGAGCGAGATTACCACGATGATCAAAACGAGCAAGATCAAGGGAATGACGCTATTGGCTTCGACTCCACCTCAATCTCTCACACGTCAGCCACCTCACTGGCATCGAGCCTCTCAAACGGCCGCCTTCGGCCCCGTAGCAATAGCGTACTAGTTCCTCCGTCAGGTCCTCCTCCTCGACTGCTCGTCGTTCGCCGGCCATCTTCCACTCCACGCAGTGGCAGCTCTAATAGAACAACGCCTACGAGACAACGACAGCCGGTCAGTCCGTTGTTGGTCACTGGCCGACTCTTTGAGACTAGTGTCAGATTGCAGCCAGAGAACGATGACGTTGACACAGGAATCAACAATGACAACCCGTCAGAGATGCCATTGCCATCCACAGAACTTCATCTCGTTCAAAATCTGCCTCAGCCACATTCCAATCACGTAAGTGATGACACTACTACTGTCACCGCAGGGCACTTGCTGACTCGAGCAGCTGTCACACGAAGCCATCGACCCACTCGTCATGTACCATCCGAATCTCGGCACACACGCACAAATCACACCACTGAGCGATCCTTTTCTGACAAACAAAGACCCAGTCATCGAAAAATACGCAGATGGAACAATGATCGGTTCATCGGAACCCCTCTTGAAGAAATGCATACAGTATTGCAACTTGGGGACAAAGCATTTGACAGCGGCGATGCAACGGGTGAGTATTGGAAGGAGTTTTGGATGCCGAACTATCCTAGAGAATATCGGTCGGAGTTCGCGAGGTAAGAGGATAGGCTTCATGTGAGCCTCTAGTACTGCCCCATGGAACGGGGAATGCCATTTCTAATGCTGGCAGCAACTAATGGACTGTAGTTTCATTTGGCAAGATTATTTTTTTACACACGAACAGAATGTGAAAGAGAACACAAAGTTTGAATTTTGATTATTCATGTATTTGCCAATGATTAATTTTTGTTGTTTCGGATAATTATTGTACACATAAGATTTTATCTTGCTGACGTTGCATGCATTCAATTCATTGTCTGTCCCTGCCCTTCTACGATATTACTGACATATCAACCAAAAGAATCGTCAGCGATAACACAAAACATGGGCAAAAAGTGCGTGAACGTTTCCTCAAGGGAGAAGTAGCTCACGAGACACGGGACAGGGTGTCCTTGGAGGGAAAATCTTGCATAATTGCCAAGTTTCAAAAAATGGGAATTACAAATGTCATGCCATCATCTGCTGATGCTTCTACTATCCATGAGAGAAATCACATTATTGGGAAACAACTTTTTCAGAAATTGTCTCCAAGAATTCAATCTATACTCTCCAGATGTGGGAGACAGGGCTTCTCTCAGGTTTGCTGGAACAGAGTAACAGATTCTCCCCTTGATCTTTTCAGTTCCAATCATCAAAAGCTTTCCTTTGCCATGAAATTGATGTCCTCTTTCGAAACATATCTTGTATCATTAGCCTTGGAGTTTGTTGAGGACAAGTGTGTGAAAACTGTCCCTTCTCAATTTGAAGGTTACCCTCCTCAACAACCGACAGAAGTGTATGATATATTCAAGAATTCACTCTGTGGTCCTCCCAATATTATTCTTCGTGAAAAGGCTAACCATAGAGTCCAGGTGATGCCTTATGACAAAGAGACGATTCATGAAGAGGACGGAGTGTGGATACCCACTGTTCACTTTTATTTTCCCTTCAAAAATAACAACCACCACTATGAACGACAACAACAGTTGATTTCATCTGATGAACAAGTTGAAAATTGTGGGCAAAATTTCAAGAGGGATGAGAAACAGAAATTGGAGAAGAATAGTGCTTTCCATCGTATCTTACTGTATGCTGTGTGTGAATTTCATGGTTTGCTGTCATCCTCATGGACTCATGTACCAAGAGAAAGCAAGGGGGAGCACATAAAACTACAGCAGCTTCTTCCTAAACAAAGAGAGGAAATGGGAATGAAAGTGGTGACCGTTCAAGGTGGGTTGCTTTTGGCACCCAAGTTGAAATTGGTGGACTATATTATTGATTAAAAAAGACACACATTGTGCAGCAACTTTGGACATGCGAATATATTGTGAAGAGTTAGAGTAAGTCACCATGTCATAGTTTTAATATAGTCATGAGCCATGTTCTTCTGAGCCACCTCTTCACCTAATTTCTGATTCTCTTTTCATTCTTTTTATTAATCTTGAACTGATATTTTTTGTTCTTGTGGTCTCTTCAGAGAATTCTGACTTTTCAGAACTCTTATGAGACAATATTGAAAATGATAAAATACCAGCATAGTGATTCATCTTATTGGAGAGCCTACTATAGTGAGAATACTCCAAGGATATGCTTCTTATTCTCCAGCATTTTCGACCCCATGGCACAATCTGCCCTATTTGTTAGAAGCTCCTCAATCACCACAGCCTGCTTAATCTTCCAGTTGACAATGTTGATTCTTAATAATTGTAAGTCAAGTGGTTGAGATAATGGCATGAATCTAAGAAAGATTTGAATCAGTCTCTTTCACGTCAAGACACTGTTCCATTGCAGAGGGAATGACCTAATAGTATTTAGTTATATGGTTCATACTGAAAATTACAATGAGATACAACTCAGACGGATCAAATCCATACATCACCTCATAATAACTAATGGAATCGTATCTTTATCAATACCATCAAAAGTAGAATGACATTTAGTGGTTGATTTTTATTGTTCAGTGACAAAAAAAGTATTTGTAAGACTTACTGTGTGAAATAATTAAATATAGTATTGGTCAAGTGAGAAAAGTAGTATGCAATAAGTATAAACAAAGGTGGTAGTAAAGTATAGTATAGGCATAAGTCTATCTACCCCACTTGCCCATCTGCATCACAGATATGACCGTACTTACGTGGTACACG
>JALLAW010000284.1:0-14923 GCA_036939535.1 Cyclotella kingstonii | reverse complement strand
TCAAACTTGGCATGAGTCAAATCCATATTTGTGGGAGTCTCCTCAAAGGAATGTAATGATGACAAGACTCACAAGAGAAAGATCAAAATTAATGCAATTAAACTTAAACTGAAACGAGAAAAATTGGGCTCATAACCCACATTAGCCATTTATAAATTGTCAATTGACAAATTATAAATAGGAAATTTTGTGTTAAGAAGTGCTTACTGATTATAAATAGCCCCCATTTATGAATTGGTACTAACATACATAAATACAATTAAAAAGACTGAGTACCAACAGGTGCAATTGAGAATATTGAGTAGATTGTATGTTATTTGGAGCAAACAAAAGTTGACCTTAATTTGCAATTATCTACCAGAAACTTGCAGGAAAGTTAATGAGAATTGGATGATTTTACTGACCATGTCAAATCATTTTTCTTCCATTGGCTCAGAAGTGTCCATGGGCTCAGTCTTAGCATCCTCTTCTTTACTCTCCATACCACTGCCTACATCAATATCTTCTTGTTTCTTGTCTTCTACCTTTGGTTTTGGTTTAGGCTTGTGCATGATAGGACTGACACAGTCACATACTTCCTTGTTCTTTGAATGAATCTGCTCAACTGTGACAATTGGGTCAGTGTTGGCAGCAAGTCCACCCTGCTTGTCTAGCATTTCGTACATCCATGCTGAAATTGTATCACACTTTTTTGAGCAAGTGTCTCGTTCTTCATCAGTGATGTGCGCATAGCTCTCATCCCCTACAGATGTGTTCAACCATGACGTGAACTTTTCAAGTGACTTCTGCAACATTGTCATAGCATTTGAACGATTCAAACCTTCATAGGCACGCTTGTCAATAGGGTCACCCATCTTCCTAAGCTCTTTCAACTTATTAATGTACACAGATTTATTTGCATCGAATCCCTCCTCATACAACCAGTTTTCGATACTTCCCAGGGCACTGATGAATGTGGTCCTGTCTGCTTCAGTACAGTATGGTGCTAAATGTGCTTCAGATACGATTTTATCCCGCATATCGTAGATGTATGACTCTAGCTCATTTCGGGCATCTGATGTTTCGCGAACGACACGATCTGCATTGGCCATAGCAACTTCAATCTCAATTTCTCTTTGAATCTCAGGCTCTTTCCAATCAAGAGGGCGATAGATGGAGAATTCCAGATTAGTTTTCTTCACTTTATGTTTTTTTGCTTCTTCGGGTACTTTTACCTCTACTCCCTCGGTATTCTGCTCCTCCTCTTCAGCAATCTCTTCAACCATTTGAGAAGAGCTCAACGTCAAAGAGCCATGAATATCCATCTTTACATTAACACGGATTTTACAATCTGCTTCAGCAGGCGCAATGATGGAGAAGGTAGCAATTGTTTTGCTTGCACCGTCGGGATATTTAAAGTTTGAAGCACTGTCATCATACATGGCATCAACTGTGAACTTTCCTGACCTCCGAAGAGTGACTCTCCTAACTATTGGAAAGTTACAGCCTCGTTCGAACATAACCACGGAATTTGTCGGAGTAGGATTAGGTGAATCAGCATCTACTTCCATGCCCGCCTCATGACAACCATCCCATTCAATTTTGATAGGGAAGGGCTGAAATTCAATCACTTCGTAGGGTAACACTTTAAAGCGAGGGGAGAGGATAGCACTTTGAAGGGCACAACCCCTGGCAACCGCTTCATCAGCATTCATGGTTGTTGACAAACCATTATTAACAGCATTCATTTCTAATCCTAAATGTTGAGAAAGTGTTTCTTTGACACTTCCCACGCGAGTGGCTCCACCAACAATCTCAACACTGGATAAGTCAGAAGCTTTCAATCCAACTTCGTCTAATGCGTTTTGAATAGGTATTGATAAACGATCCAATAATGGCTTACACATAGCTCTGTACTCTTCAGCCTTCAGCGATATACTGAAATCGAATTCATCCATCAAACACTCTAAATTTATATGAGCTTCCTTGACCCCAGCAGGACTTAGAGTCTTTTTGGCCTTCTCAGCGGCAACAAGTAGTTTCAATACCACCTTCTCATTCTCCATAGGTTTTGAAGTGAGTTTACCTTTGTATTTTTCTTCAAATTTTGCTGCGATCCATTCTGCAATCACTTGATCAAAGTCGCGGCCGCCAAGACTGACATCGAAATGTGAAGATTTGACAGTGAGCTTTCCAGGTTGAAATGCCACAATCGAAACGGAGTACGTCGACGCACCCATGTCAATGAACATAACATGAGTAGGTTTTTCATTCGTAAATTCCTTCCTGATATCTTTAAATATTCCATACGCCAGCGCCGTGGCAGTCGTCTCATTCATCAATCTTTGCACTCCCTTGACTCCTGCGATTTCGCATCCAGCCAAAAGAGCCCTGCGTTGTGCATCGGTATAAAATCCAGGTACCGAAATGACCCAGTCACGTGGGAAACACTCAGATGGATCCAGATTTGTCTCACTCACTGCCTTTTGAGCGGCCACTAAGCCCATATGCTTTATCATCATGCCGGCTACTGCTTCAATTGGCAGAATCTTCTGCTCGCCGGCCAAGGTCACTTGAACCCCGATGCCGTCAGGCCCCCCTGACGAGTGAGGTAGAGGAACACATTTGTAAAACATACGTTTCATCTCCTCTGTAGCGCGTGGATCATCAAAAGACAGACCGATGAGGCGCTTGATGTGTGTGACAGTATTTTTATAGTTCGATAGTGCGGTCGAAGCGGCGTCCTCCCCCATGGATCTACAGGTGTCGAAACCCACCATGGAGCTGTGATGTTACGAAGACAGGGACAATGAATACGGTAAGCTTCAAATATGCAAAACATAAAACAGTCACTCATAATGGATAATTTGGCACAAAACTTGGTGTATGAATAGCATGATGCTTCAGACAGCACTATTATCTACACGTGGAAGATAATCTCCATGTGAGTTGCAAATGACAACAACACATAGCAAAGCAACTCACGGATTTAGGCGCTGAGAGTTGCCATTCAAAAGAACATCCACACCACCTTTCCCAGCGGCAGCAATGACGCTGTACGCACAACCGAAATCCAGGCCAACGACGGACATGGTTTTTGATGCTGATCTTCCACTTGGGCTTGAAGGAAAAGTTCTCTAAAGAGATACAGTTAAGTTATTGTGCTGCTATAGTAAGTGGGTTATATACGAAAGTGGTCAGTATGACTCCTACTATCTCTAGTAAAGTAGTAATAGTACTGTACTACTACTACTATACTATACAGCACAGCAGCACTATTTATCTATTCTCCATCACAATGCTTTCCCATTGTATCGAAATCTTAAGAGATCTTTTTTGCCTCAACGAAATCCTAAAAGTTGTGACAAGTAAAAAGAGAAAAAGACTTCCTCTGTATCAAAATATTATCCAGGAGAAGTAGAATTGTAGTTGATGACCAGACATTCCAGAACTGTCCCCCCTTACTCAAATGTGAAATCATAGTCCTGGATAGTGTAGGACTAGAAAACTTAAATTCATTTTATCAAATTACCACTACTCTCATAATATAGCAGACAAATGTTTTTTTCTATTACTGTCAAAGACCAATGCAAAAATGCAAGCAAGGCATCAGTTGACTTGCATCAACCATTCAGCAATTCAGCTGGTAAAGTAGCAAGTATTACCCATAACAACATGAAACTCTAACAATCATCCCTATAGTCTTTCATACATCAATTAATGCTTTTAGACTGCCCCTCCTTCATCTGCGCCTTCCATCAAACCATTCTCATCCAAGGGTTCTATCCTTAGCTAGTTTCTTCTTATACCTCAACCCCTACCATAACCATGCCTACTCTGATCCCCGTTGACTGACTCTTGCACTGTCTGCTCTAAGATTCATGGTTTCTGTATTGAATGGTGATTTCAAAATTCCTTCCTTCCCTGGTCTCATGTAGCTAGAGAGGAAAATCTTGTTCTTAAAGAAGTCACCTGAATTACTGGCTAAATGCGCAGATAACCTCTATACTGTTGACTCTACTTCATTCTACCTCCTGCTTGAAGACAAGGGCTTGTTAGGATAGCCACTTCTCCGGTCCTTACAGTAGTTATGACTATTTTGTGCTCATTGTCTTCATGCTTTAAAGGTAGTGATTGGAAGGGATCTAAAGACAGTACAAGCAGAATCAGTCACTCTCTCTCTTCCTTTAAATAGGATATAGTATCATAATCTGAGTGTAGACGCTGCCCACACTTGTCATATTGACTTGTAGAATTTGCTCTAGACTTTGAGAGCTCCTATCTTAGATTCCAGTGGATTAGGATAATATATACAAATCCACAAAAAATGGACTCAAAACACGTGGGTATATCCTTTTGTAACTCTGAGAGATGGTATGACTCTGCAAGGTCCTCATCGAGATAGAACAAGTATTTTCTGTTTCCTTGTGCTCTATTGCTTAACCACTAGCTATCTGGTACCAATGCTAGCTTTGCTGGTATATTTTGGTGTATTTCTCAATGTAAGGGACATAGTGCATGCATTAGCTGGTGATCAGTAACCTGTCTTGAGCAGTTGTGTCTTTCATCTGGAAGAGAGTGCCATTTTTCCTTGAAAAAGCTTTTGCTTTTACTTGTATTCCTCTGCGGTCATTAATATCTAACATAGGAAAATCTATCCCAGATTTGGTTTTTGATAGAATAGCCTGAGCCATTTATCAGAACATAACTAATTGCTTGATTTTTAAAGTCAGTTAAGGAATCAGTTTGACTTTTCAACATAAATAATTAGCCAACGTTTTTGTTTTGTGATAGTGTGCCCATTTGTATTTCTGACCATCAAGATTACATTCCTTCTTTTGGGGGCTATCACACAGACTTTGACATGTTTTGCCTTTAGATTTTTAATGTCCTATATGTTTAAACCCTCGAAGAATATGGGCAATCATAAAATGAATAAGTTTAGGAATTTTCGCTTTTGTTATCATGTCTGATATCATCCTCCTGACTCCTAATTTGTTTATTTATTATCAGAAGCAAAATCTAGGATATTTTTGGAGATCATGTAGTTGTCTCTAAACTTCTTCAACACAAATAAATTCCTGCAACTGCTATTGACTCTCATTCCACCTTTCAGTTTTTGTGATGACCTCCTGAACTTCATTGAATAAAGTGAGGCATTCAAAGTATGTAAAATTCTTGCTGGAGCTGCGTAACGTTTTCCTCCCCTCTTCCTTCTCTTCCTCACTCTTTAATCTTTCTTTATTACTCTCAGACATGTCTCTGTGGACTTCTTGGCGAGATTTGAACTGACGACTTTTCTGAACGTGTCCAACCAGGTCCAAGGCTTCATCTTCTTTTGTATTATTTGTTAGATCATCAATTTTTTCACGATCGGGATTAGTAGACAGTAAAAAATTCTTACATCATTACAACCTTATATACTTAAAAACTATACCAAGCCTATGACTAGTGTACTGAAAGGAAAAAACTGCGCGACCAAGACATTATGAATTTATTGAGAGGTGGAAGCAGAACTGAAAGAACAACAACCAATTCAATTTCCAATCGCACAAACAACGAAAGCAGACTGACGGAGAAAAAAAAGTATCAGAACCCATTTGTCAATACAAACAAGTAAAAAATCTTGATCACGTAGCAGACAGTAATGCAATACATAGGAATTTAGAGTTTGACGAAGAGACAATAGAAAAAAATAGACATAGAACAAGAAGTTGAGCGACTGAGAGACGAGGCGCTAACACTCCCAGAAATCGATATGGACCCATAAATCAGCCTGTTACTGAGGATGTAGATATGAGGATGATTTCACAAGACAAAACCGATGAGATTAGAAAGTTTTGCACTTAAAAGGTCATATGGGAGAAAACAAAAGAAATTGAGAAGAGCAGGATAAACACAGCGAACGCCATAGTAACTAATGGAAAAAACATAAATAAGTAATAAAGGGATCAGACATGTTTGAGACAGGTACAATTTGGAAAGTGAGATGATCCACCAGGATATTATAGCTCCAGAGGAGTGATTGCCCTGACGTCACCGCAGTCATGCATACATCAGGGGGACATCACTCTTAGCGAGTTGACAAGCGTTGACTCCTCAGCAGGAGAACTGTACGATGTGCTACTTCCCCCTGAGAAGTGTTTCTGGTTTCCTGGCGTTGTATCCAGGGCTTCTGGATCTGGAGTCGTGCCTATTGGCTTATCTACTTAATGTATGATTGATAGTACTTCATAATTTTAAGAAATCGATTTCTGACACTAGTCACCTACTAAAATACTCCAGCCTTAGTCATCAGGACGCTCTCCTGCAGGGGGGAGAGGGAGCGACAGATAGGGAGGCACATGATGAACAGGTAACATTTTTTTGTGTGTCACAAAAATACAATACTTTATGTATGAAATTTTGGATGTGCCTGAAATTTCGGACGTATTAATTCTGGCGCGCCCAAAATTTTGATTTTATATCATCGGGCCATCAATGGCAATTCTGTAGAATTAACCATGACAGCCAAAAATGGCAAATTAAAATAGGCTATTTTTGAAAAGCCATATCTCTGCCAATATTTGTCCAATAGTAATAGTTTCAGCTGTTTAGAATTTTCATTGTTCTCTGTCACCTTAGTACAAGTATTTGTTTTCTTCTTATTACCTGCTTTAGTTTGTTCCTCAATTATTTCTCTTGCTGTTTTGTGTTCTAATTGAGTAAATAATGTTCTGGGTGAGACTAATTCGCCACTCTCATTTTGATCACTTCCTTCGACGGGCGATTTGTTCACTGACAGATTTTCAGTTGTTTGCTCATGCCAGTTTTCTTGACCTTTTTCCGGTTCATCCACATTATTTTGATTCTGCACTTCTATGTCATTTTTGTCTTCCACCAATGTTAGCGTCAACTCATGATTTGTTTCATTAGAGTTGAACATACGCTCGACTTAATAGTTTATAATCAGAGAAGGAATCCTCAAGACTTGGTTTTCTAGTTGTCCGTTTAATCTCTTAAATATATAGTGAGTATTTTGAGATAGCTTTCCCCTTGATGCCAATAGACATCCAAATAAGATTCTCCAGCTAAACAATGGAGAGAACAATACAGCTTCATCTCTTTGCTAATTAGACTTTGACTTTCCTTTATGTATGATCACCCTCCTTGGACGATTCCTATGTCTCTCTGTAAGATTGTGTTTTGACCAAAATTAGTAGATCTGCAGTGAGTACTCGCCCTCATTGTGTTTCCTAAATTTCGAGTATTGTCGGAGTAATATGTCCAACAAAGTGAAGAACAATTGCAAAAAAGTTAGTCATTCTTTACTAACATTTCAATGCTAGCTAAATTTCAACTACAGTTACTTTAGGAGGCATCTGCTTGAGATCTAAAGTCACCTGCCAGAAGTCCACATCGTCTGGTATGATGTGAACGGGGACTAATCTCCTGCTAGAGGATGATTGTCCTACTCCTAGTCCTTGGCATCTTCTCCTTAATTACTGGGAGAACGAGTTCGATGATGAATTTCTCATAGAGGTTCCTCTTCACTCCAGTGACAGATTCCTTCAAAACGTCACCCCTCTGGCAACCTTCCTGACAAGATCGCTGGACCACTCTCTCTGTGACAGAGTGCCATATGCTAATGCGTCCGTTGAACCGTTGCATCAGATGAGGCTTTCACTGGTGACGTGCCACTGCAGCCAGGAACATCAATTTGCCAATGTCTCGCTATTCAAGGTCCGTGAAAGGACGAATGGCACGCTCTTTGAGCAGTCGAGTTACCACAGTAGTGGAAACCTTCAACGCTTTGGCAACTGCCCATTGCGTCCTCTACTTCATTGGAATGCCTTTAGGCTTGGTCAAGGATCCTTGTGCCCCTTCCTCCATCCCTCTGTCTCAAATGGCAGACTGTTTTCCAAACAAAACGCAGGCAAGACCAACGAACACTTACCATAGACTCATTGACATTTAGTGAATGGGCGAGGGTTCTAATAGTTCCCCATGGTAACTTACCATCGTGAACTCGAAGGAGCAACTGCTCCACAATGTCAGCCCTCACGTTGTCAGATGTCCAACGGCGATGCTTCACTGTAGGGGGGCGTTTAAAGGGAGAACATGAGCTGGATGGTTGTTAAGTGAATTATGAATATTATGTAACTCAAAAATATTTCGAAGAGTTATGGGTGGCTGTAGAGGTGGCAAGGGGATGAGCATATCTTCTCTTGTGAAGCCGATATGAAAAAACCTTGCGGCGACATTTGAAAAAATACAGCATTGTAATAGGGATGGTGAGGGAGGGAATGGTTGTAGTTGGAAGTCTGGGCCACATTTTTCCAGTGATGTTATTGCTTTTTCCAGCAGCGGTAAAGGGGGTGCTGAATTCATTGGTGGTGGTGGTGGTGATGGTTTTAGGGAAAATGGTTCTGACACTCTTTGGCAATGTTAGGATCTCTCAAAAATCATGACATGACTAGTTTTTGAGAAGCAAAATTTTTGGTGATTATCCAATATGTGTATAGTGAATTTTGCACTGTCTCAGCAGATTTATGCAAAATCCAAGTGAAACTGCCACAAAATCCCAAAAATTGGGGTTTCTCCAAATGCTAATAAGTCAGTCGATACTTGGCCAAATTCATTCATCTTTGGTTCATCAAAAACCTCTTTAAAATAGATTGATCTTATAGCAAAAATTTGCATTGTTTCCAAACTTCACTGTAGCTTGCAGTTGCATTGAAAATTTAGGCTAAAATATGGAAAGGTGTCTTGTTGTAAAACTTTTTTCTAACAAGAATTACAGCCCCAATTCACTTTCATGAGAAAGTCCATTAAAAAAGTAATTACTTCAGTATTAGGTTGATTTTTAAATAACTAGGTACTATAGTGATGAACAAGTTATGGCCATTTGAAAAATAGTCTTCCTATAATAAAAAACAGAGTAATATTACGACAGTTAAAACCTTTTACGATAATTCGTCATATTCATTCATGACTTCGATCATACCGTAACGAAAAGGTTTTCAAACCATAGCGCGTTTTCCCATAATCTTAGTTTTCATGTCGGCTTCCGACATATCATCTCTACAAGCTCATAATGGCGATGATGACTTAATGAAGCATATGAGAAAATCAAAGTCTTGTAGACGCGCTCGTTTAGCGATGTCCACTTCATCACTTGCCAACATTACAGATGCAGCAGCACTAACGAAGTCACCGAAAAGTAAGACACTTGTCGACATTGGAAAAGAGAATCATGTCCAAAAGAAATTTTCGAAGAAACGAGGAATGTTGCAAAATATAGACTCACTTGTTACATCTTTTACCAGAGGAGTTTTCATCGAAAAGAAAACTTCATCTCAACCTTTGCGATTGACAACTCTTGAGAATGTTGCCTCATTCAATTGTCTCCAGACTGAGCAAAAGAAGTTACACAAGGTACCAGATGAATGGAAATCATTATATTCTGGATCGATCACACAAAATCACTCTCCAATCAGTAGCTCAGCTCTTAGAATGCCATCAAATTTATCATTTTCTTCGAATGGGAACAACGAAAGAAAAACTTTGTATCGAAAGAAAAATAGAAGGGGTCGATGCAATCATCATTTATCATCACTAGCTCAGAATTATCCTAGCTCTAAATCAGTGAGACGTAATACAGCCATTTCGTCCCTCATGTTATTATCTTCATCGAATGATACCTCAAAGCAATCGCGAACAATATCGCTGAATAAAACCAAGTGTGACATGAAAGTAATCCCAACGAAACCCGACAATCAGAAAATAGCTGAAAAGGAAGTCTACCAATGCTTCTCCCACCTTAGCCATGTGGACGTCTCCAAGAATTCAACAACCGAGAAATTGAACTCCTATGATAAGTACACCAATTTATCACCCCAAACCGATAAATATCAATCACTCTTAACACATCGTGTCGACAACTTTCAAGAAGATTGTATCAGTCCTCCCAATTTAGTACATCGACTATTTTCAATCACTAGCTCAAACTTTTTACTTAAAGTGGCTACACCAAGATCACATCCGAAGAAGCGTGTGGATCAGAAGAAAACTCCTGACAAAATTGTTGAATACATAAAAACAAAATCAATTAATATCTCCCCCTTGGTTACTGAATTATACATTACTCCACAGCTACACAGCCATCGGCAAAGAAAAAGCAATACAGTGCCGATCGATCACCAATTCGAGGTTTCTAAAAATCTTTTTACAAGAGAACAAGAAAGAAGCATCGAAGAGCATGAAAATACCGTGTCTTTTGATACAGATGATATTCATGCTGAAAATAGTGAAATTGGAGATGAAATTAGTCATACTGGTGTCGAACCACGTGATTTATTAGCGTCCCATGATGGAGAGTGTTTGTATGCGTTTGGCGAAAATGAAGACAGCATTCATGCAAAAATAAATTTATTTCCTACAAATCCTTACGAACAACAGAATACTCGTGATATCTCAACAACAATACAACTGGACCGGAAGAATGATTCTTCTCCATTAGGGACTGATAGATCGAAATCGCCGTTGTCAGCTGGATTAGTTGTTTCTACTAGCGACGACAAGATTCGTGGTTCTGCTGTGTTATCCCTGAAGAAGGCTCCTGTGTTCACGACAAAATTTCCATTGAATCATTTTGAATCAATTCAAACCGTCAGTGATGTTACGAGTCAGTCCAAGACAATAATTAACGATGACAAAATAGGAAATTCGGAAACTAAAATACAAATATCTGAATGTTTCAATCCAAAAGAAATAGAGCCAAGAAGATCGTTCAGGCAATCTAAGAAAACTGATCGTCTTACTGTTACTAGTTGGTGCAGAGAACGTGCTGACAGAAAAGTTCGTTTCAATAAAAGCAGCTGCACTGATGTTGATGTAAAAGATGGGTTCACTGTGCAAAAACCCGATTTATCACCACCGCCAATTAGCGATCGTCTACCTACAACCACAAACCTGTTCGAGACATCCACTTCTTTGTCATCTGTGCTTCCATGCAAACAGCAAGTTTCAGATTCTGCTTATGTCTTGTGGACAGTGGAAGAAATTACAATGCTTCGAGAAGCACAAAAGCATATCGATCCAACTTTGATAACCTATTGGGAAGATGTATCACGTATGCTCAAAGGGAAGTCTGCTTCTGAATGTCGCGAGAAATGGTTTTCTCTTGTCGCAACTCCCAGAAGTTGTCTTGGAAAAGGAAACAAGATGAAAGACAATGTCAGGTCTAGATCTTCTCGATTCGAATTGAATGACGATAAGCTTGATGATGCCTCATTTGATAACAATGAAGAAGATGACCTTTTCAACTCCACTCCTCTACGGGAAGCGATTCTTCACGTGCAAAGCGAAATACTTGCCAATGATATCAGTCGAATTTCTTTTGGGACATCGCTTGAGCTTAGCCCGTGTGAGCAGCCAGATGCCAACTCACACAATATTCCGATTGGAAATTCTACTTTTAAAGAACGTCGTAAAGGTTACAAAACATACCTTGATAAATTAAGGAAAGATCTCAAACATGCGCATAAGAACTCAACTAAAGAATACCGCGTCGCAGTAAAGAAGTCACAGACAATTTATTTAGAATCTGGTACTTTTGGGAAACTGATGCCTGATGGCACATTCAATATTGTTTCGCAAGAACAAAGTGACATAGAAGATGATTTCTTTGATGAAGAAGAAGAAGAAGATTAAACCTTTGGTATGCAACATGTTTGAAAATTGAGGAATCTGTTTTTGTATCTGAACTAGCCTTACATTTATTAATATTCATCATACACTCAACATATATTAGATATAGAAATTATAGAATATTCTCCGCAAATAAATGGCACTTGATGTGTATGTTTCAGTGTGATGATTCTATACTACAGGAATTTTTCAATATCAAAGTGTCAGACAGATCTACCATATCCTGCACACTGAGACAGCTTGCATCTGATTTTAACTCAAGTGATGGGTATGATGCAACACTTCCTTTCTATTGAGACCTTAATGGTCTATTGGAGAATTCTAAACAGAAGGGGCAGCCAGGTTGCAGTCCACTGATTTTGACACTCTCTAGCATGTCATCTTATATTGTAAGCTGAAATTATTGCCAGTAGCGCTTCTTGTTTTAATCTTACCTTGAACGACTACATTGAAAACAACATTAGCCAATTGCTTACCCTTGATTGGGATGATGGATAGATGTGTCATACATCCACATCTTTCTTTCATCCATTGGTACCATTCTGCAAGTCATGTCTTTCTAATTATGCAGAGTAAGTGCATGATGATTTTACATAGACAATTTGAGGTAACCCATTACTTATCTATTAACCAATAGGAAACTTGATGCAAAGAGGGGGAGCTGGGTTGCACTCGACTGAATTTAACCAGGCATATTGTGTATTCTCCCAAGCATTCGTCATTCGCACTGGAATCAGTTAGTATTTATCGTTACTAATTGTATGTTACTATGCACGGGAAAGTTATGAGCGTCAAATTCCACTGCTTATACTTGCGTAGGTTTTCAGATTAGCAGAGAGGAGAGAATCAGTCAAAATATGAGGTGTATGACATATTCATTTATTAGTCTCGTCATACTGCTATCGAGGGATTGTGCCGTCACGCATGATATCAAACGTATCAAAGGATCGAAGTGTAAACCACTGGTAACAGATGCAATATTTACAAAGAAATTAGTCGAGATTTTCTATGGTTATCATGATAAATTGACAGGTTGGTTGTATGTATTTGTAATATGAGTAGGCATGGTTGCACTGTGTATAATATTATGAAATTACCTAAAAGACTATCTTGATTTCTGTCCTCATTAAATTCAAATATGCTTGTTTTTTCCTCTTGAGAGCTGCATATTTCAAACATAATATACTAAGTTAAATTACCATTTTCAAACAATTCTAATGATTTAGACATGCCCCTGATGCCTGGTTCTTGAACCATGCTTCACAACACTCAGCTTGAGTATTGTAAAAGTATTGGTTTCCATTTGTGATTTTGGTAGGGTCATTGTCACAGTACCCAGCATCCCAAGTAGACCAAATGGGGAAAAATTGCATTTTTGTGGGTGTACTGGTAGGTTTTTTTGTGGGAGAGCGGGTAGGCTTCTTCGTTGGTGAATTGGTAGGTTTTTTTGTAGGTGAATTTGTAGGTGCCTTTGTAGGTGAACGGGTAGGTTTAAGGGTTGGAGATCTGGTAGGCTTCTTCGTTGGTGAATTGGTAGGCTTTTTTGTAGGTGAATTTGTAGGTGCCTTTGTAGGTGAACTGGTAGGTTTAAGGGTTGGAGAACTGGTAGGCTTCTTCGTTGGTGAATCGGTAGGCTTTTTTGTAGGTGCATTTGTAGGTGCCTTTGTGGGAGAGTTGGTAGGTTTGGTAGTAGGGGAACTGGTAGGCTTTTTAGTAGGAGCATTGGTAGGTTTCTTTGTGGGTGAACTAGTAGGAGCCTTCGTTGGTGAATTTGTCGTTGGGAAGTTAGTGGGCTTATTTGTGGGTGCGTTCGTTGGCTTCTTTGTTGGAGAACTTGTAGGTACTCTGGTAGGCTTCTTTGTGGGAGAACTAGTAGGTTTCTTTGTCGGTGAACTGGTAGGTTTCTTTGTGGGAGACCTCGTAGGTTTTTTTGAAGGGGCATTGGTAGGTTTTACTGTTGTAGGCTTCTTAGTGGGAGAGCTGGTAGGTGCTTTGGTGGGTGCTCTCGTTGGAGGATTCGGAAGAGCCTGAAGACAAGCTCCAGATGTCTGGGTAGCATACTCTTTCTTACAGCAAGTAAGCATATCGCTATAAAAAACTCGGCCGCTAGGAAGAGGTGCATCATTGATGCAAGCAGCAACACTGAAACTAGTGCTGTAATCGGCATACCAGACATTCAATCCATTGGCGCCAACGGGAGAAGCTGTGGGTGGATTATCCATCAAGCTAATACAATATCCCGAACCCTGATCGGGAAAGTAGCCCTTGCAGCATTCTAGTTCCGTAAGTTTTCCTTGTGCGTTAAGGTTTACCTTAGTGTCACAGTACCCAGTGGCAAAGTTTCCCGTGTACTGCGGGTAGTAAAGAGAAGCTAAGTTGCGGTCCGATTCGGTTGCAAAAGCAAGGGCAACACGCATTCCTAAGCATGTAATAGCAACTTGAGACGATTTCATTTTTTGTTAGAAGGTCAAACAATTAAAGAGATGGATGGAATATTTCCTTGCAAGAGTTCAGGGCGACCGAAAATTGTGAGCATATTTTGTTGCAAACTCTAGAGAGAGTTGATCAATAGGAATAGGCCTAGACAGACTGACATCTGGGCTGGGGGAAAAGACTAGACACAATACCTACTACTGCTCAGCAGTCACTATCCCAGCGCAAGTGCGTGCAGCTCTACCTTTCAATCTCTGAAGAAGGCAATAATAATAATATCTACAGATTCAGAGGATCAATTCACTCTCTCTTTAGAGAGAGAGAGAGAGAAATGGAGATGAACAAATAATACTGGCAGGTAGTCACTTTAATTTTTTATTATCAACCGTGAGCAACTCCCATCAAACAATATTGAGATTAAGCTGACCAATTAATAATTGTCGTGAATGAATTGAAGTAGAGGGATGTCACCGAATCTTCTGATAACATAATGTTAGTAACTATCTGTCTGTGTGTGTGTTTATGTGTTTGTGTCCGTATGTGTGTATGTGTGCTTGTGTGTGTGTGCGGGCATCCCACTCAAGCTCCTCTGTAGAATCCCTTAAGAAAAGGGAGGAATCTAAAGGCCAGAAGTATGGTATGAACTTGGCTGAGTATAGATTCCTCCATAGAATTTGGGTGATGGCTTCGGAAAAGATTAACTCTTTTACTCTGATGTAAAATGCCTTCTCAATTTCCGTATTTGTCTGCCAATAGTCCCCGGCAAATGTACACAGGTTCTACTCCGCTTTTTTTAGTTGTATGTAGGCCCTTCATATGG
>JALLAW010000283.1:0-14924 GCA_036939535.1 Cyclotella kingstonii | reverse complement strand
CCCATGAGAAATACAGGGCTCTCTCCAAAAATATGTGCATTTACTTCCTCCATTGCTACGACTTCATTAAAAAGGAGCCGAAATTCAAACAATGCTGCTGTTCCAACAACGTCGTTACCACACTCGCACGCCTACTCAACATGGAAACATATCTATATCAAGTTCTATCCATGACCAAAACGATAGCGCTGAGATTATCTGAGCAAACATTACTAATTTGCACTTCTACGATGTAACTGAAAGCAAGACCCCACCTCCTGGAGCAAAGAAGACGAAGGCTATATCTTCAGAGAAATGCAAGCAAGAAGAACATGTTCATCTTCAGAAGAAATTAATCGCATCTTATGCCGAATATGGAAAAACTATTAAGTAATAGTGAGAGAATTGCAAAGGCATCTGGGGAGAAAAATGCACATGATATTGCTTATGCTTTGGTGTCATCTAACAATCCTGCACAGAAAGTGAAATGTGAGGAAATGCTGTCCAGTCTTGGTGATTGTTACTGAGTCAGATAAACTCAAACAATAGAAAAGAAAAAGATCTTTCTCTTATCAATGACGTGGATGATGGTGAAGGTTATGACCCTTCCAATTCAAGAAACACCTCATAAACTTGAATGAATTTTGACTACATCAGAATAATCTAGGTGTATTACTCATGTTTTATAGTATGAAAGACTCTCAGATAATTTTTAATGGATATCCTTTTCTCGTTAGAGAGTAAAGCCACTCTAATTCTCTTGTACCATTCTACATACGCAACCTAATACTAAGCCTACGCATCTGCTACGAGAGAATCTGACCTTCAGAATAATAGCCGTTGGTCTGTGAATTCAAAGCGGATTCTATTTATAAACATTTAATTACTACTTATTCTTATTTACGATTGATCCTAGCCGCGGAGCCTTCTTTCCCGCATCTCTTCTCAACGTTTTCACCTTCTTCATCTGACGAGGCCACCCAAACAATACCCTCGTAACAAGGTCATCTCTACCTCCACCATGGACAAATTCATGGACAAGAGCGGAAAAGCAGACCGGAAAGTAGGGTATCCAATCTGACCGCTGCGGTCTTAGCCCCTATAGCCCCAAAGACAACTGCCCCCTGTTTTCCCTCCACGAAGACCTTAGAGCCTTTGGCTCATCCTCAGTTTGTTGAACCTCTCTCCACACCAGACGAACGCTTCCCTGTGGCTCGGCTTAGCGATGTCGACCCTCCGGTCTCTGTGACAAAAGGTGCTTTGAACGAGTAGACTTCTGTCCCCTCGGTTGACACAACGATCAATACTACAGCCTTCATCGCAATGGACGACGGTTCTCCTCCATCGACGACGCCTCTCAGGACCCACTCCTCTAGATCCACGTGTCCAAAAGATTTCTGTTCAACCCTCCTGGAGAGTCACAACTCTAACGTACCAGTTCCGAGACTTTTCCAGCTGGACTATAAGGGCCTGCCACAAACAGCAGAAGAAATCGCTAGAAAGGAACTCGATCAAGAGATTTCTAATCTCAATAGACCTGAGAGAGTTCGGAGGGCGAAAAAAACACCTCAAATTTCACCTACATCATCAGATCCTTCTCCATTTAAAGGAGTTTTTCGTCAGCCTTCGGGACGAAAAAACACTTTTGGCGACTCTATCCCTGTCCCCCCAGCCAAGGAAAGGAACCTCAAAAAGGTCATTCTGGAATTTGGGGTAAAGATCACCAAAGCGGTGGACGTCCGGAGAAGGTTTGATGAGGCCATGTCAGAGGCCCTCAAATTCATTCAGCTGAAAAAGATGGCGACAGCGTGGCACGATTTCTTCCGGTAGCTCTGGATTTGGCCTCTATAACCTAGATCTCTGGTTTCCCACCTCACATGTAAGCCGCGGTAATTGCTTCCACTTCTACACCGCCAACCCCTACAGAGACGTCTCTCAGGACTACAACTTTATCCGTGGCTCCTGCATCTTGGGCTCCAGGAACCCCTTGCGAGACATAATCTCCCTGTTTGACATGGACCTAATCGAGCGCAATGTGAGCCTCAAGATTACAACATGCCAGGCATTTCATACAGACCAGACTACCCTGTTTCTTGGGGTTCCCAAGAAGGTAAGCCCACACATAATGGAAGAGAACGTCAAAAAAGTTCTGAAGAACCTGGAATGGGAACTAGTGGCGACATCTGGGTACGAGTTCGAGTCCTCAAAGGAGCTCAACTTTGCCGTTCACACCGTCTTTCTTCCCTCAACGCCTTTGAGAAATGGATTCACCATGACAGAGCCTTCATCCTCCAAGCGGACCTCAGAGACCTGAAAAGGTTGCAATTTGTACTTCAGAAGGCACATAGGAGGGAGCTCTGGAAGACTCAGTGGTGCGAATTTGCACAGACCGTTTCCGCACCTACTGTCAGGACCTCAGAAGAGACCAGAGTTTTTTATATGGAATTGGTCGGCCTTTACTAAGCATATCAGCTCTCGGCTGAGCCTGTACGTATTGAAAGGCTTCTGGCACCAGACATGGAGATTACTATTTGGCTTTATGATGATCCCAAAGACCCCAAAACAAAAAAGTCATGACTCTCTCGGTGAATAAAGGCTTCAAGAAAATGAGCGTCATCAAGCTTCCTTTTTGGCTCTGTTTGTCGGATCTGACTCCGGATGGTTCTCGGGCTACTTTTTCAAAGGTGGAGATGGCGTTACCGAATATGGCTCCAAGTTCATGTTTTGCTCTGGGGCGAACATCTATCACTGGATGAGGAGTCATGGCTGCCACGAGGAAGACGCTTTGAAATTGATCAGTGCGAGCTTTGACCACAAGCGACTTCTGCTGATAAAGTGTGCGAAAAGGAGTAGCAAAGGGTTTGTCTACGTGACGTCTGGTGGATCTTCCCTTTTGGCTATGAGAAGCAGCAAAGTCTTCAATTTCAGTGCTGTACAGACGCTCCGTGAACCATCTAGCAGTCTCTCCAAGTTGATGAAGGCTAATGAAGAGGACGTCTATATTTCCAAAATATGGCCTCATGAAGAGAGCTGAAAATCTCGCTTCCAAGTCGCCTCCAGGTCTTTCTACTCTCTTGGAAATTCTATTTTCATCTCCAGCAGCACTATAGCTGGAAAGAACTCTTCATAAAGCGACTGTAGTGACATTTCTGAGAATAAATCTGTCGACCTGCGATCATGTTCTCAGTATCACTCTGACGGTTCTATGTAAGGATATGAGTCATAGGTCAGCAAGTTCTCTAACCTATCTTTACCGTTAGAGAAACGTGCCAGGGCGAGCTCTGAGGTCATAAGAAATTCAGAGGATGACATGTCCGTCTCCAATTTAGGTCAGCCAGATGGCATTGACATGACAGTTGATTCGGATGACAAAGACTCGGTTCCTCCCAACCCGAAGAGGCCAATAACCTCGACTAGAATTCCCACCTTTCTTTTGTCTTTCCACGACTTCCTAGCCGTGTAGCTTAGAGGTGGCATAACTCTTCTGATGGAGAGGATTCAATTCTTGGAGGAGATCATTGAGGCGGTCCAGAGCAATATCCCAGATGAACAGTTCCTTCTTTCGGAATTACTTTCTGCACTATAAACAGAAGGAGGCACCTCCGTAAGCTCCAAGTTGTCCTTTCTTCGTCACTCGATGGAGATTATCGCGTCCTATTGGACTGAAGCCAGTAAGACCTCCGTGAGTCCCCCTGGGTAACGACTCTCTCTTGAGGCGTGACCATCAATGATTAGCCTGATGGCTCCGGATTCTAATAGATGCTCTGCTACTAGAAACCGAGCATTAGGGGCAGACAATATGGGGTATCATTGTGCTCGAGGCCAAAGGGCCTGTTGGGCGGCACAATTTAGAAAAGAATTAAAGCACAACAACTACTTACTAGAGAGTTCCATACGATTAGATTCGTGGTCGTCACCGCAGAACCAGAACTCTAGGTTCAGTGCAGGCTGCTATCGCTCTGAGTGAGGATTTCTAGAGTAGGGCGGACAATCCAAGAGGGTCAATTACTGACTCGCTCGGGATATAGCAGACGAGAGACCGTCGGGAGTTTTCTGGTTTATGATGTGCCAGCTAGGGGCTCTTCGTCTTTCGAGACTAAGAACATTAAATCAATTTTTAAATGATCGTATATGTAGGCTTGACGTCAACTTTACCTGTCTCATAGAACTGAAATACAACTGGCATTTCTCTCGGAGAGACCTCCTTTCCAGCTGGTTTCAGAAAGGAGAGGTACAAGCAGCTACTTCTTTGGATAGCCACCCTTTGATGTGCATCTCTCCTCACCAACCCGGGAGAGTGGGGCTATTAACTAGAGGTGATGCTTCACAATACTCCAACGGCTGGGAGGTGGAATTCAGGAAGCTCGGCCGATGGGTGTTGAAGGAAATCTTCATTAATCTGGAGAAAGTCTCTCACGTGGTTGTAGCAAGCGGTAATGGTTCTTCCACTTACAACGCCTTGAAAACCATTTACCAACAATACTTGAGATATCATTTCTCATCAACTTAGTTCCCTCTCCAACCCGCACAGGTTTATTCCATACATGAACATTTTGACCACGACTTTATATTACAATGTAAAGACTAGTCTGTAAACTTTTGATGGATTGCACGACTCAATTGTCACAGGTTCACTTAGTCGCAATCTCGATCGGGCCTCGGACCTTGAAGAATCTCTCACTGCGCCTGGGGCTAATCCCCTCCTGCCATAGAAATCAATTGCTCGGTCCCTATTGACGGGTGCTTCAAATCTCGCGATCTTGAGGGGACCAATCTTAAAATCCTTCGCTTTTCGGATTCTCCCGGCGACCACAGAGTCTTTGTCTTTGATATCTCCTCGTCTTCTTCACTAGGTCAGCCCACCTACAAGATTTGCAAACCGATCGAACGAAGACTGGGGTTAGCGAACCAGATATCAGTAGATAACTATCTAAAGCAGTTCGAACTCAAATATAAATTTGATATTCATCGGATTCCCCAGCGCCTACAACTCCTAGAGGACCATGTTGCCAAAATAAAGCCCTTGGATTCGGCCTTTAGACAAAGACTTACGACGATCCATAAATAGATAACTACAATCAAAGCCCATGCCGAGAGAACTTGTAGGAAAATTCTTACTCCTTCATTACCCTTTTTTCCAGAGGTTAAAGTATAGTACGATAGGTCTCATGCGTTACAACAACTACTACGCTTACATTCGGGTATAGTTAGGAGCAGGGGAAACTCTCTTAGGTTTGCACGCAGGTGTTCTATAGATCCTGGAAGTTGGTCAGTCGAGGAGCTCCTACAGGGGATAGCCTACGTCTAAAGCCGATTTTGTTGAAGCGAAATGTCTTTCTAGGTTTACTAGAGACACGTGGGGAGCGATTAAAAGAGCAACGCGGGAGGTAATTTGACAAGAGTCATTACAATCAGAGATGGAGTCGAAACGACACATTCCACTAAGGTGGGTTCAGAGGAAGCTGCCCATCTTGAAATCCTAAGTCAGCCTAAGACTTAGACTGCTCAAGGATGAAAAACTTGCAACGGAAGTTATCTGGGATGATTACTCTCCATCGGCTGACTTAGATGAGGCCACTGAACTAGTATTCCGCAAAATAGGTAGGATTGGTAAGATTATTGGCCCTAAATCAGATTTGGATCTTAGGATTAGCCAAGATGCGACTGCCGCATTTTGGTCCAAAGCCAAAGAAATAACCTCCTCTTACTGCTTTGGTATCCACTTTGGTCATTATAAAGCGAGTGTCAAGAGTAGCCCCCGTTACAGAGGTGATGTAACGCCAACTAAACATCACTTCATCCACTGGGCTCCCTCCAGAAAGTTGGGGTGTAGTTCTCCAAGTTATGTTGGAAAAAATTGCTGGAGTTGTCTAAGTAGAGAAAACCCGCGCCAGTCAACTTTACGAGCCCGATTTCCAAGTAGAGAAACCCCGCGCTATTCAACTTTAGGGAGCCGACTTCAATTTTTCAACCATTTCTTCTTTTAGGGTCCGGCGCTGAAATCGATGGAACAGGCTAATCTTCTCTCCGATGAAATCTACGGAAATTTCGGCGGATGACGCTAGGTTAGACAAAATCACTTCTCTAGTCAACCCAAACAACCATTGGCTATAGTTTCCGTTGATGCTGCTAACTGCTACGATAAAGTCAACTACGTTCCAATGTCTCTCACCTGGTACGCCCTCCATTGAGGCAACAAAAAGCCAATTGAAGTGGCCTTGCATAGCCTTCAAAACATGAAATTCTGTCAACGTACAGGATATGGGGATTCGTCGTCTTGCCTAACTGACGCCGACGATGAGTACTTCATGGGTTTGGGGCAAGGAAGAAGGGCAGCTCCTGCAGCCTGGCTACATTTAAGCGGAGTCCTCATGAACATACAAAAACAAGTTGGTATGGGGGCCAGTTTTACTTCTCCTATTTGCAAGTCTCAACTGTGATGGTCGGCCGGAGCCGTGTACGTAGATGGCACTGATTTACTCTCTTCGACTAGAGACTGCCAATCCCTCGAGGATCTCCTTCCACACACTCAACTGGATGTTTCTCTGTGGAACGCTTTGCTTCATTCCACAGGCGGAGCCTTCAAATGGAAGAGCAGTGTTTGATACGGCATCGGCTACGTCTGCTCTAAGTGCCTCTAGTCCTTCAAAACAATGGATGATCTTGCTCTTAGAATCCGGACACCAGATGGTAGTCACAGAACAGTTGAGCACTTCCTCTGGATCAGAGTAAGAGAATATTAGGTGTCTTCGACGCTCCAGATAACGGTTTAAGAGCCCATTTCTCGCTTCTTGAGGATAAGTCAACCTCTTGGCTCTCAAAAATCGAGTCTGGCGCACTTCCATTTTACTGCGTTTGATGTATTGACACTTTAACTAATCCCTTCCATGAGGGATGGAAAGTCCTAGACTCGCTCGACTATCGCCTTCTTCCCACGCTAGGTATTTGCAGAATATCCTCAAACAGCTACGCTTCATCCCACTCTGTATTGGAAGCTTCGGTCTTTTCAACTTTCCAGCACTACCGCTCCAGGAGTAAAATCGGCAAGAAAATCTCTGCCTCGATCTTAGCTCTGCAACTTCAGATAGGGCTCACGGGAAATCTTTTCTCTCTCAGTTTTCTGAAGTGGGCCCTCTTGTTCCCACCACCTGGATGTCGCTTTTGTGGCAAGGTCTACAGGCCTTCAACATTGTGTTAAAGATTCAAACAGACCGGATTCTCCTGCCTAGAATAGGTGACAGGTTACTCATAGACCTGGCATTAAAATTCGACCCATCTACTGAGGCCCTGAGGAGCGTTAATTGATGCAGGGTGTTCAAAAAGACCATGTTCTCATCAGATATAGTCACTACACCAGAGGCTTTTCGTTTATGAGTTCCCCAGAGCATCCCACTTCAGCAGACTGGATTTCTTGGGCTAGCTTTCTCGGCTCCATTGCCTGCACCAGTGGTTCTCTGTTTCATCCCCTGGGTCCCTGGGCTCATCCATCTCACAGAATACGGGAGTGGCGATACTTTGAGGGTTCGCTGTTTCACAAAGAAGACGAGACACTGAAGCAAGTTACTCCCTCTCCACTTCAACGACATCAACACCTAATCTCTCGGAACTCATTTCCTCTTGGCCTCCGTATTAGACTTATGCTCGACGGCGAAACTGCACTCCTCGGTCAAAGACCCCTCTTCATCCTTGAGATCAACTTCCCTTATCAAATTTCTCTCCGAGCTAGGAGGGGAGTGGATGTGGTCTCAATCTCGCTCTTTTCTTCAGGATGAAGTCCTTCGCCAGAGAGTAGGCGCTGCTCTTTCTGACGGCTTTCTTTTTGGTGTCACTAATGGTTCCTTTTGCCTTTCGGAAGATAGCAATCGATATGGGACTGTCTGGATATATTACTGTCAAGATACACGCGCTCACATGTTCGTACCCTCTCCGATTTTCCACATTAACGATTGGGAAGCGGATATGATGTGACAGCAAAAGTGCGGTGTTCCTTACACCTGTATTTGGCCCCCGAATCAGGTCTAATTCAAAGTGTGCCGAAATTCTAAGATGTCTGAGATAAGTGAAATCACATTTATCCGGCCACATCCGGTATCAACATGTTTCTGGTCACAGGGACCGAGCTCTTCATTGGGAAACTTTATCACTTCCTGATAAATTGATCTGCGCCTGTAATGAACTAGCCAAAGGGGCTTTAGAACAGCCCACCGGCTAAAACACGGGCATTCTTCTCTTGGAAGTCGCTGCGGCCTATTCTCAGTCTAAACTAACATCAGGACTCTCAGATGAGATAAGGTTTGCTGATGGGCTTTATTTTCTCAAGGAATTTCTATGTAAGAAGAAAGGAGATAGATGCTCCTATGATAGCTTCGACTTGGTCGACTGTTCTTTTCTCCACAGGGCCATGTTGAAGGCTTCATCTACTTTTTAAACATATCTTTTGAATTGGCTTCGGGATTATATGATATTGGTTCCCAGGTTTTACGGTATAGTAAAGGAGATATCTCCTCGGCCTGCCCCAACTGTGGATGCTTTGAGATGGAAGGTCATGCAGAAGGGAAGATCAGCAAATCTTTCCTCTCAATCCAACAAGCTTATCTGCGTTCTGTAAACGACCAGTCTGTTACCTGGCTTAGACCTCGCAAATCATCACTAAACTCCTACAACTCTTTCACTCCCAATGGCTTCTCCGCACTGAGTGCACATGACAGGTTTCAGGGCGCAAGGATCCTTCAATCGAGCAGAAATGTAGTGCAACAGATCGAACCTCTAGTCGACCTCAATGCTACGTCCATCCCAGAGGAAACAAATTTCTTCTTGAGATTAACTTTGGTACTCTCGGCTCGTCGTCTCTAGAACATAAAAATTACTGCTTGGGTGCCATGAAGGCCACCCTGAAAGCCAGCAACGCTGCCTTGCCAGTTAGACAACAGTCCAACAGACTAAATGAAATGCAAAGCTTAGATTGCCTTCGTCAGCAGCTCCTCAGAGAAATTAATCCTACTGAGACCCGCCTTCCCACTATAACACAATTCCTCCGACTAAGCAGCTAAGAGAAAAATGGTCGACCGGATAAGACTTAGATGCAGTGTAAGGCGTTGCGTCCGATGAGATCCGCCAGAGGGAGAATACTATTCCTGAAAAAGACTTGAAGATCGGGAAATATTCAGACTTGGAGGCAATAAACGACTACAAAGAAAAAAGATGAGATGAGAGAAGACTCGGAGACAGAATACTTCAAAAAACCGTTTTATGCGGATCTGAAGACGGCTTGGTATCCGAAAGTGACCTGGAGGCGAAAAGCGACCTGGTATAAGAAGAGAACTGAAAGCTGAGAAATAGCATGTGGCCTTAAAGGCTGAATGCGAGTGACGACTTCGAGGCCAAAAAAGAAGAAAGAAAACCTGAAAGCCATGAACTTGGACTGAAGAAACGGTTTTGTGACCGAGTTGACCCGGAGGCTGGAGACTATCTGGAGTATGAAAACTCAGGAGGCCAGTAACGTCCGGAAGCCGAAATAGACTTAAATTCGGGAAGTCCTCCATTAACCTTTATAGGAGCCTGATTTGGATGCATGGAAATCTAGAGAATAACGTATGGGTTGCGGGAGATTACTGGATGCCAAGAAAGCGTTGGAGGATGAGAAAATTTCGGAGGCTTAGAAAGAAAATGACTCAGACACTACAAATGCCTCAAAGACAGGAAATGACTAAAAAGTCTCCCGGCCTTAGACACATATGCGCTTCCGGCCTTTGGGAAACTTAGGTCGGCTCGGTGCTCAAATTTTTTTGGGAGGCAAAATTGATCTTGAGGCTGGCCAGATTAGTTGGTCTTGACGGCCATGAGGTTAGTGCCGCTGAAAGAACTTGTCGGCTAGTAGCCAAATTGGGCTGGAAGTACTCGTGATATTAAATTAATCAGGTAACGGAGCAGAATTGAAGACTGGAAAGAGTCTGGCTTCGTAGGATGCTGGAAATCATCGGAGCCGGATATTACCCTAAGGTAGAGAATAGACAGTGAAGATGAGAACCCTAGTGGCTGAGGTGCCCTTGGTCGGATCCACTTCTGGAGAAGAATTATTGATGTCTAGGAACGGACATGGAACTTTCAGCTGAGCTGCTTCTAGCTACTTCTGGCGCGGAAGTGCATTGATGCAACCCCCGTCGTTTATTTGAGTCCTCCCGACCAAGCGTTGTGCTTCCGCCCCTTTGAAGGCGTAACGTTCTGAGGCCAAAATCAAAAAAATCTTGATGAAGGATGTCAAGTGAGAATGGTGGCTAAGAGAAATCTGTGGCCGTAAGATCTGGAGACCGGGAACTACTAAAGGGCAGAAATATAACTGTTTGATACAGAGCTGAAGAATTTGGAAACTAAAAGTTGGGCATGTGGCCGATGATTCTTTTGAAAAGAGTCGGGCAAGTCCATGAGAGCGTGGTTGTCTTGTTGCCCCCTCCAGTTACTGATCGAACTCTCCCGCCCACACCCTGCATCCTCCCAGTCGAAATTTGAATTCTTCCGCCACGCCTGGAAACGTGTGGCCACCCGCCCATATGTCGTCATCTCTCCTCGGATCGTCTCACATATCGGTGGCCCAGTGAACCGAACGACTTATTAACCAGATATGTCCTAAATGGCCAGACGAAACTGTAAGGACAGACAGCTGAGAAATCAAGAATGACAGGACAACCGTAAAAACTAGGTAACCGTGTGGGCCTGACGGTTTCAACAGAGTCAATTCGGTTCTGGCATTGGCGGCCGTACTCCAACCGAATCTTGAGCCGAATGGAGGTTGCTTTCTGAATCCGAAACTAGTTATTGAGGCACTGAAGTGCCCTCTCTGCGCGAAGGTACTTACAGGAGCAGCGAGACCCCCTCCTCGTCTTCTGCAGGAAGTGCCTTGTTATTGAAGCCCTGGATGAGGACACTGGGAAGAAGAAACACAAATGCCCTACCTGTGGAAGCGCATCCGAATTCCGTAGGAACGCGGGAATCAAAGTGGACTTGGTGAAGTGCATTCAGGAAATAGGGAAAACATCAGCCGCCTCTTCCCTCGTGATTTCGCCATGCTCTTCGGCATCTACGCGACAAGAATGGCAACCAAGTTGCAAGTCGCGGACATCACTGAATTTCCGTTCCTATCTGTAAAACAATCTCGCCTAGAATAAGTCAGGTCGATAGGAGTTTCTATCAGGAAACCTCATCAACTTCTCTTAAAACAGCGTTTGGCTCCACTCGGAATCTCTCACTTCCGTTCCTCAAGTGCCCTGGGTAATCGTACCTCCCTCATCCACCCACCGTAAAGCTTCAAGCTTACAACCGCCCTCCATATGCGAAACCACAACTTCCTCTGACCATCCGGATCTCAAATCCCCTGGAATTGTTGGTAGCAAAGGCCAGGAAAAGTTCTGATCGGGAACTAGACATCAAGCTCTGGAAACAGTTCCTTGCAAAAAGGTATCGTTCATCGTACCATACATCACAAACATTGGTCTGCTTGTGTTGGACGACGAAGCCTTGAGTTCTTTCGATCCCTTATTTATGTGCCTCTCCCACCTGCCTGCATTAAGTGAGCTAATGGTGGATCAAGACAGCAAACAGCCTCCTAGTGACACTATAGATACATATCTGATTCGGGACTTTGTGTTTCAAAAAGTCTGGACCAAAGCTCAAGCTTTCATCTCCTTCATGACGCTCTTTCAGGTACGACATTTAACTGGACCTCTTTCGTCTCCCTTTTGTCTACTGCCACCTAGAAGTTGGTGATTCATGGTTGGATTTTCGCAGTGGTGGCTAATATTTCCAGGTCATCCTGACTTTTACGATTGGAAAGACTCGAACTTTGATTCCGTCTTGTTTCCTTCTTCCAGAGCAGCCGACTTCAACGAGTCGATAATGAAAGCATGTGGCCTTGTTTTCCCGCAGATGTGTACAAAATATTCCTTCTACGAGATGGAGATGGTTTCAGGATTCTTGACATAGCTCTGGTCGACGAGGCAACATTACGACAGGAGTTCTCGAACGAGCAAAAGGAGATAGCAAAGGCGGCAGCAGTTTGACAACCAGCTACTCGATCCTGGCTGGATAGTCCTCCGATTTGCGAGTTTGACACTTTCAGACGCTTGTACGCCGCATGGGATAACAATTTTTCGGTTGAATCGCTCTCTCTCTCCCCTCACAGAGGCCTTGAGTGGTGCGAGTAATGACCTGAAGAATGAGTGTCGCGATCTCGTGAACTTAAAGACAGGTAACTCTCTTCAAGATGTAGGTTTTCTTCAATATCCATCATCCGCCGCAAACACTTCTCCAGATTATAGTATTCTTTGGTGCACAACTGAGGCTCTCGGTTGTGAGATATGTATTCTCTCTCCGCCTCGCTGTTTTGAATTTTACTCGCCCTCGGGTGACCATACTTCACGGGATTTTATCAATCTTTGCCGCATCAAGAATAATCACTTCTGCTACCTACGTCCCCTAACCCCAGAAGAGGAGGAAGAGTCAAGAAGAGACTCTGCTGTAACAACGCCCAACATCCGTCAATCATGTCGTCCAAGATTCATTACAAACAAGGGCAACATTTATAAGAGGCAAGAAATCTTTACGCCAGACATACTGGAACTTTACGGCTGCACCAACGTCCCGTAGACAACAAATTTAGACTGGGAGAAGATTGACACTACCATCCTGTCTAGAGACCTCCTTGATCTTGAGAGGTCCGGCCAACCAACTTGGGTTTCGTTTCTGAAATACAAATCCGACCAACACCAAAATTCCTGACATTGTGTGGCGGCTCTAGAGCAGTTTTCATGAAGGGTGGCGAGATTGATCTCCCTCTACCCTACTGCGTTCATGACTTCTACATCAGAGAGTTCTCTGAATCCGACTTTCAGCCAACATACAAGTTCAAGAACACCCGGAACTTGTTTACTGGAAGTGCGATTAACGACGCCAAGGAACGGCTTCTATCAGTGCCGCAATCACATTGGCTGACTCTCACAGGGTGTTATGGCACTAGAAGGTATCCGCGGGTTCTATATGACGCTTAGAAGTCGTCTCATTGACTGTATGAGCTCCAACTCAGTGTAAAAGAGGCCCTCTCACCCATACTTTTCCTCGTCCCACTGACCTACCATAATCTAACTTTTGTCAAAGTTGCGGCCTTTAGTCGGCTCACAATGCTCCAACTCAATACGATTGTTGCACTTTTCGTCTTCAAAAGGATTTTGATAGAGTTCCCACCGAAAGACGTGTTCTAGAAAGATCGTAACCTATCCTTGTTACCTGGACCCTGTCGACCTCGCTCATCTTCTCAGTCCAGATGATCCGGACTCGGACAGGGTTGAAAAACTCATCTGCCCGGGTGAAACGGCGATTCTCTCAGGGATGTGCTCACATGCCGAAGCTGCCAACAATAAGGATCATGAGTGTTTTTGCCTTTTTGCCTTCATGGCCAGCGCTCTCACAGATCTCCCACTATCAGCAGAATTCCCTTCAGGGATCTCCACTCCAGCCTTTCACTCCAGTGCGGCCCGAGTCAATCTTCTCAATATTGCTACGAGAGAAGTCGGCAAACGTCTTTATGTTCAACCACAGCGCTTTCACGATGAGCCGCAACAGAAGAAGCTCGTTCAAAGGTGGAAATCTCTGATGTTGCGAAGGAGCAGCAGGTTGAAGAAAGTCGGTCGGTCTCGGAGATGAAATTTGGTTCTGATGTAGAGGATAATATGGTGGACTTTGGATAGAGGTTGGGATCATTACAGCTCTGCGAAGATGGCTCTCGTTACATTATGGATCTGGGGAAGTTCCTTTTTTGGTTCTCATCGAGCCTAATTCCGCCTCGGATTGCGTAAAAAAAAGAGAGAAAAAGGAGAGAGCTATCTTGTCATGTATTTTCCTTTATCGTACCGTCCCTATTAGGTAGGAACAAAATTCGTTGTGCATATTCGTCATATCTCGCTCTGTGTTGCATAGTTGTATTTTTGTAGTCCCAGCACGCCGTTTTGTGTTAGTTATCAGCTTAAGCTGAAGCTTTAGAATTTATTCCAATAACAGCTCTGCGCGGAATTGCGTGTTCTGCGGCAATCGAAAAGACTCCGTCTATCACATTATGTCTTTTATCTTCTTCACGATCGGGAGAGGCGTAAAGTAATATTCTACACAACATATCAGTATCGATATACTTACAATAAATTGTACTACAAGTACATAGGAATTACATCCACCAAAAGAAAAAAGGCGCAAACAATTAAGAGATAGAGGGAAGGCGTAACAAAACGGAGAGCTATAAATTTATTAGCAGGTTGAAGACTTACTGCACAGTGTTTATCTGGAAGGAGCAGGCGAAGAAGGAAATCAATCGAACGACTCTCGCCGGAGTTCAAGTTAGAATACATGACACGTAGAAGGTAATACAATCCTACGAAAGAATAACAAGGAAGGAAAAATGTCGACTGCAGGTGTTAACAGTGATGATAAGCTAACAACAGGAGGAAGGTCTATCATGGGGCTCATGAGTAGGAGAGAAACGAAAAAGTTGAGAAGAGAGGAAGACTCGGACGAAGAGATGAAAGATTCGAAAGCTTTTAGCATTACCAGAAGTATCAGTCGAAAAGACGAAGAATAAAATAGTTTCACCTGATAAGATAGGAGGTATAAAAAGATTTCTTTATAAGCCTAAGGGAACAAATAGCGGCAGCTCTAGGGCGGGGGATGAGCTTAGCAAAGCCATTAAGAGTTGCAGTCATCAGGAGGAATCAAACAGATTTCCAGGACAGGCTACTAGAGGAGTTCAATTTTCCAAGTATAAGGCGGTGGTAACTTTCGCAATTAGGGTGCACAAAATGAACTTCGAACACGAAAGCAAGGGACAGAAAATGAGAAATAAGTTGTTAGATAAACTCGCCTCGGCAATTGCGATTATAAGGATGGTTGCAGATATCAATGCGCAATTC
>JALLAW010000282.1:0-14949 GCA_036939535.1 Cyclotella kingstonii | reverse complement strand
CCCTCTCATTTTAGACTCTGGTCATGTAATATTCGCCAAAAATTCTTGTGAGTCTTTCACGAAAAAAGTAAAGAGGAGAGTGGTTCTACCAGGAATTTACAGATAGTCTGACGCATAAGTTTCGCAGGTACAAAAAAAGGTCATTGCAAAGTTTCTCCGAAGCCTCATCGTCAAAATCGCATTTTTGCGTCTGGGTTATGGTCGTCTGGTTAGAAGTAGGAACTAATCGTTACATCCTGTAGAAAAAAATGAAAGGCTCATTACCCGTCTTTTTCTCTCGTGTCAAAAATAAATTCGATTGTTGTGTCATTTGTACAACATACTAAACTGAGCATCGGGAGTATATGTAGAACCTAATTTTTTTCAGCCGTCGGCAGATCGACGAGCAAGTGACGGAATTTTGTGGGTCATTCTAGCGATTTAAATTTTAGATATTTTTGACTGTGCGTCGCCTCGGGCAAAATGTCTGGTAGCACCACTCTAGTAGCAAATAGCCAACTGATCGCCTAAGGGAGAACAATATGAATACTGTCAGTATACGCATTCTGGGATTTTGAAAAAATCTCAGTATAGGAAATCACGAAAAAATATGTGGCTCGGAAAAGCGGTGATTTATTGGCAACATTATGTAAACTATCACTACCATTATCTAAATAGGTCCTTGCCTCTACAGGGACTTACATATATGTTAATCACCGTTTATGTAGAAAACCTGTTTATATAATGTCAGTGATACTATGTAAATGATCAGATAATGTATGACGCTTACGAAGAACCACACAATTTCTTTCTCTACATGTCTTCGTTATACATGATGACACCATTTATATAGTAGGACCGCTAAAAATCTGACACTATAAAAGTGGGTAATACTCCACGAATAAGTCATCCATTCTCATTTTCTGCAATTAAGCATTTGTAAACAATCAAGGGGAGATTTTAACATTTACAAATGGTTAATTTCAGAAATTGACCATATATAAACTGTTAATTTTCAAGATTACCCGTTAAAAAGTGTCAATTTCCCTAATTAAGCATTTATGAATAGGTAATGAACCACATTGATAGTTTATAAAAGAGCAATTAAATTAGTTGACAAAATATACACAGGTAATCTTCAAGATTAAACTTTTTTAAAGTGTCAATATATTGAATTAACCATTTAAAAGCGATCAATGTAGTACATAAATATTTGTAAATGGTTAATTCAAATTATTGGCATTTTATAAATGGATAATTGTGTAAATTAACAGTTTACAAAGTGATGGTGTCCAAAGAAGCCACTTACGTTACAATCATTGATTAATAAATGTGAATGACATAACTTTTGTGTTCCATTTAATTCTTCATTTAATGTAAGACGTTACATATATCACTCATGGTTGCAACATTTTGAATTTAATCTGTGGCACTTGGATGTATAAAACATCTTTTTTGCCAAGCATTTGCATCTTGGTGTCACACTTCCCCTTGCAATTGCATTTAATCAATCTATGACCTTGCCCTCCTGCAACGGCAACATTTCTTGCAGCTCCCTCTCTATTATCCAAGGCATCCCTTGCCATTCCTGAAAACACTCATCCAGTCCAAGCATAGTCCTACTGTTCCCAGCACCAGTGATTAGCGACACATTATGACAAGCATATGTCATTGTAGGACATCACTCTTCACAGCAATCCTTACATTTCCATTTTCAAGGATGTGTACTGCTACATCAGTGAGATTATTTCCATTCATTTTAGCCCTGTCAACATCATGTAATCCAACTTGCATTACATCTCCAACAAGTAATTCTCCAATGATTTTGCCGCCCATATTTTCATTTTTTTCAGTTTTTATATTGAGTCCTAGCCTCATTTTGCAATTGCTTCTTCCAAATGCTAATCATCAAATGCTGAGATCTTTTCACCTGGTTATTGTATTTTAATTTTGCATTATTGATTTCCACCATAGATGGCTGTCTATACCATAATCCCTACTCCTTGACAGGACTATTCTCTCCATCCACGTCATCTTCCTATTCACATATTAAATCCACTCCTGACTGATCTAGCAATTCCCACAATTTTTTTCTAACTTTTTTGATTATGCTACGTTGTCACTATGATTTATTTTGAAATTCAGAAGCATCGCGGTTGTATATGATGGATATTCAATGCCAATGGGAGCTGGACTTAGTTCTTCCATAGTTATGAACTGCTTATATCATAACATAAATCTTACCACCTGTTACTATGACAATAACTATAATGACCTGAGAAAGATTGATAGCAACATTCTATTGTATGAGGAATCTCAATCAATGTAACAGATGCACAATGCATAAATAATTAACTCTTACCTACTGCATCCATTTCTTCTTCTGTTGGTGATTGAATTTCATTTTGGGGGGGGGGGTCCTGCTTGATATTATTTTCAGCCTTAACAACATCATCAGTCACCCTATCAACTGCTTGATCAACTTGTATATCGTCAACATCATCCACATTCTCATTAACTGTCTCACCATCTGCAATCGTATCAACTGTTACATTCACTCCCTCATTAACTACATAATCAAGTTTTTCAACTACAATAGTTTGTAAGTCAATGATTCCTGAACCAACTCCTCATTATTACATTCATTATTTTCATTATCAGATTAAGCTTCTTTACCCTCAAAATGTGCCATGTCCGTTTCTACATCCAAAGAATCAGTTATGAATCCTGCTGCAAATTCACTAAATAATCCTACCTCTTGCAACCTATTATTGTTTCTTACAATGTGATCCTCACGCTGCAACTCGTATGGAGACAGAATGATGGTACATTCTTGTGTATTTAACTCATTAGTAATTGAAGGAAAAGAAATGTTAGTACATGATAATGTATCTTATCTGTGGTAGTGCCGCTTTCCTCTACGCTCTGCGTGATAGCCATCAATTCTTCTTCTACGTATCTAAAGGTTCAGAAGAGAACGGAGGGTTTGAAATACTGCAGCGTGGTAATTGTCCAAATGTCACATGATATGGCGACTTCAGCCCGATAATCCTGTGCACTTGTGTACTCTACCGCCAACAAGTCATTTTACATCCAATGCTCCAACGGATGCTATTATTATCTCGCATCCAGGATGCCAATTTGACCTCTAATGTTCGGTTCAGCCGCTCAACTCCGCCGTTAGTGGATGAATACCTGGCTGACCCTCTAACCATTCGGCATTCGAGCCACAGTGCCTTTACTTCAGAAATTACTTCATCCATGAACTAGAAGTAATAAAGGTAAGAGTTAATAAAAAAAATTATGTAAGACATCACAGATAAACTAACCTCATTAGTCAAAATGACATAATCGTAAATAGCTGCGGGTTCAGTAAACTCACGGGCATTGTCTGCCTGTAAAATGGAAGGGGGCCGAAAATGATGATTTTGTCGAGTAAAACACAAGCAACAGACAAGCACGTTTTGAAATTAATAGACAGGAATAGGCAATTTTCGTCCCTTGGTCAGGGTATTGTGTCTAACTTAAAATGGCCATCTGGAATATTCTGGAAATCAATTAAGTCGAATTGACTAGGAGTTTCAAAACCATGGGTTACAATCCGTTGATGCCCGGGCGTCGTCAGTCAACGTTCCACTTTCTCAATGTACCATGGGCAAGTCTCTGTAAAGAGTTTGCACGCATTTTGAGGAACATTACAAAATCACGCCGCCACACGATGATACACGGTGAGGCCTTTAGATGGTCGTGTCTATGGATCTCTATAAAGCCGTCAAAGACTTTTTCGTAGAAAAGACCTCGATGACTCTGATCAAGCGGCGTGCTTGAGCCATCTGGATTTTTGATATTTATCTCGATCAGAACATCACCATCGACTTCAAAGGAATATAGGATGTACTTTTGAAGGTATTTGTCGATTTGTAGATGACCTTCACGTCGAAATTCGTCGATGGTAGTCCCACTACAGTGGCGCTTCCATCAATAGTTTGTTGAAGTGCTTGTTGTCGAGTTTATCGATTGCGTTATAAAAAGCTTCCTTGTGAGCGGCTGAAGCTTCTAGAGGCGATAGAGAGTTCATGATTGTCACGCTAGGCATATCTTGTGAATGCACAATCGATTATTAAAGTGTCTCCCACACAGTGGCGACTAAAGAATTTTCAAATTTTAGAAGACTAAATTTTGATTGGAGTCTTAAACGATAGTACTTATTACCAGTTCCCTCCCGTATATTTACTGTCAGTCGACACTATGTAAACTATCATTTCTACGTAAATGGTTTCTGACACTTCATAAATGGCCCCTCTTTATATATTGGGACTAACATATATGTTAGCACCAGTATATATTTTAGCAACCATATAGCCGTGATGATGTTACTAGAAAGGTCACTCAATAAATAGGTTTGTCCTTGTTTACCTATCATCAATACCCAGTTCGGCGCAGTCACACATTTTGTCATTTTTTCCTAAATGGTTAGAACGCATAAATCTAGGTGCGCACCAATCACAGTATTAGCTTGGGTAGCTTTTGGCGAACCCGTGCACAAATGGTGGTATGATTAGTGATGATATGGATATTGTCAAAGATGTTAAAGGAACAGGCAATGATGACATAGGCTGGCCAATTAGTTGGTGGTGATGCAGGTATGGTTATTGACGGTTCCTGTTTGGTTAGTGACGATATCAGTGCAGTTACTATGTGTGATTACTATTTGAGCCTAATTTCACAGAATTCAACAAGCAAACAATAAATGACATTACTCATGATTTGAACAGCTATCATTCCCTCTGTGGCACTTTGAATTGCACAAAACTTTCGCAAAACATTTACAGCGTTCGCCCTGTGGGGAAATGGCTCTCGCAGCCTCTCATTCTGTTACACATATCTCTCCCTGCCTCGTTTGATGTGCATCCTCTAATCCTACAAGCTGACGATTGTTGCTGCTGCCACTTACTTTAGAAATACTATGACGAGCATATGCTGAATTTAGCACACCACTTTTGTATGCAAGGCGTAGAAGGCCGTTTTTCATGATTTCAACAAAGACACAAGTTACATTTTTACCATAAACCTTTATTTCATCAACCTCATTCAAAGCTATATTTATCATATCTCCAAGTTTAATCGGCCCCTGTAATCTTTCTACCTGCACTTTCATTGCATCAGCTGCTGCCTTTTGTGAATAATAAATCTCTTTTCGTTGCTTCACCCTTTTTGGGCTTCTTTGAAGTGCCCTGATTTCTTTTTCAATCTTTTCGACACAGCTCTCTTTGCAAATGCCTTTTGCAACTTTTATTTCCCCCTCTGATGGACATCGATATCAAATATCCAACTCATTTGAAGGTTCTATATCTCCATCCTTTTAGTCCTTTACTTGGTCAATGAGCTCCAATTCAGTTTCATCTAACTATTCCCACATGTCTTTCTTTACTTTTTTATTATACAGCGCTGCCATTTTTCCATGTTGCCAAAGTCAGTCATACCTCTATTATGCATGATTGGAAACTTCTTTCCAAGTGGACCTCGCATGAAAACATCATCATCAACTTTGGTTGGGAACAACCGAAGCAAATCCAGCCATCTTGTGTGATCTGAATGATCAATGTCTCAATCCTTACTGGTCGCCTCTAACTCATTTCCACTCAGAGAATTTTCTAACATATCCACACTTTTATATCTTTCTGCTACCTGATAATCTGTATCAAGCACAATTTCATTTGAAGTGACAACTACCTCACCTTGACAGGGTAAACAAAATTTATCAACTGAACAAGGTGGGATATTTTCTGAAGTTGGGCTGTTACTATCCACTTCACTGTTGCTTTCAATATAATCTCCACCAGATGTTGTAATATCATCTCCCTCTTCAACATGTACACGAGAAGCTGTTTTTGTGAAAGAAGAAAAACTGTATAAGCCCAAGGATTGTAACCTGAAGTCATTTTTTCTTATGCAGCCTAGACTTTGTACTTTATAAGGAGATAAATTCACAATGAAACTGCAGAACTCACTAGATGAATAAATTTATCATGAAAAGGTTTAAAATTAATATCATTATTGTCATTCACAACTGAGATAGATAATGAAGTTAAATCACCCATCAAAAATTGTAAAAATATCCACAAGAAATCTGGGAGCTGCACCTAAGTGCTTAGTCACCTTGGCTTGTGAATACTCTAATTTTGTTACATGACCACTTTAATTCAAGAGATATTTATAGGATTCATCGGTCATTCCCTGGAAATCCAACAAGTCAACTTGGCCACGAGCACCAAAACTATGTATCAAAATTGGCTATTACTCAGCCGTTGGTGCCTGTCGTCGCAATAGCTCGATGCAGCGAGGACATGTGTCAGAGAAGACCTTGCAAGTCAATCTTGAAATATTCATGAATTTACTAGACACACGTTGAAAAAAGTCATGCCTTTCCAGTGATTGTCTCCATGAATCTCACGAAGCACTCAGACTCTCATAACATACACGACGAGTCTGTTCAAAGGGAGGCATAGTTCCGTCCTCACGGACAACAGGCCTATCAAGAAGAATGAAGCCTTCGACAGGGAGAAACGTGTGGAGGAAGATATTATGAAAGGTATGAAACCTTTGTGGAAGAGAATATGGCTGGGAGTCAGTTGCCAGTTAAAATAGTTATTGTAAAAGAAGTGAAGATATTCCAGCTAAAACTTTCAGATTCTGGTGTGGCTGTGATTGATAACGTCTACACTGAAGCTGAGGACAATCAGGCGATAATCGAAGAAAACACCATATGAAGGTGGATGAACATCATCACAATCCTAGTGTTTTTGTAGCAAGCATCAATGATGGCATTGTCGTAGATCTTAAATAAGATCTAGACAACTTTCATTGGGAAAACATCCAAAATAATATTCTGAAGATATTGCATCTACCTCAGTAGTACCAAGATATGAACACTGAAGACTGTCTAAGGCATAATAAATTGAAGACTTTTCAGTTCCTACAGCCATGAATTAATGTGGTTCAGCACGAATATCCGCACATGGTTGGATATTGTATTTGGGCTCTGAAGACACTTTCATACGTCAAGAGTCTGTATGAGCAAGAGGGAAAAAGGCTGTGCTCGGTTTTCAACATGAGTGCCTTTACGGGATCCGCATTGTCAAGGCCATTGACTTTTGCCTTCCTTGATGAGTTCCACTTTTTGTATTTGACGATTTTCCTCTATTAGGATTTTCAACACGGTTTTCAAACCTAAGAGATTTGATGCTATTTTTTTCAAATTACTGTCTACATTAAGAGGGCGCCAATGATAGTTTAAAGTGTCGTTATCATTTGTTCATTATTCAGAGAAAAATTCAATACGCAAGTGATGTTCATGCCGTGTCTGATAAATTTAAAAAGGGAAAGAAACGCAAAATTGATCTTTCCACACACGACTTTGTGATTGAAAAACGCAGTCAGAAGCGCACGGCAGCTGTTAGTTGAATCATTAGACTAGTTATTGTTCATTTGTAGTAATAAGAATTATAATACATGTTGGTAAAAATTAGAGTATTCACATAATCTGATGAAAAACATCTCAAACCTTGTATAAAAATATGCGTACAATTTCGTCATATTTATGAATGTTTTGAAGATCACATCTGAAACTATTGTGAATACGCCCAAATTTTCGTAGATTGATGAAATCGTCTTTTTTTGTACTTTACAATCCAAAACCTGAATATTCATTGTGTTAGTGCGTAAATTTTTGTGACATTGACGAAACTTTACATAAGCTTTGTACTACATTTATATACATTTTATGCCGTCCACATGAAATGTTCAGAAAAACGACGAAAAGTTGCGTACATACGACGTAATATTACGACATTATTTTACTTCAAGAACGATACTATTTTGTCGTGTCTTTGAAACGTACGTTCATATAAGTAAAGTTACGACATATTATACAACCGAAAATTTTCGGATGTTTCACGCTGAAAATACTTGATTTTAATTACCGCAATAGCGTGCGATATAGAGATGTAAAGATACGGAATAAATACGATAGTTTTCGTAAAATTAATGGTAAAATTATGTTGTTTTAATGCCTACCACCATAATTGTTGATTTTTGTACGAATTTATTCGTATTTATAGATAACTTTTCGCATGTTTTGTACAACAGTTACGCATATTTCATATTAACTTACAATTAAGTACGAAATTCACACGAAAACTTTCGCAACATTTACGTAATTATGCGGATGTTTAGCCAATAAAAGCGGACAAAAATACACAATCGCTATTTCATTCAATGCAAAACATCAACTGTCCAATTACAATCAATCAAACTATATCAATTTGTTCAACAATGGTATGCTTTTTCTTTACCAATGCATCGATGTCCATTTGAAGTTCTAGGTGAATTATCTCATCAATTTCCTGCTTCAACCTTTTCGAATTCGAGAGATATTCTCTCGAATTCTTCCTCGCAGAATAGCTGGTCTCGCTCCTTCCGATCTTCTTCCTTTTGTTGACGCTGCTCAGTTCTCTAGTAGTTCGATTATTCTTTCCGTGAACGTTGTTTGTCATCAGCAATAGCGTTTTGAACTTTTTTCTTCAGGTTCTTGGCTATGCCCAAAGTTCAGATGGTTGGCCAAATTGTCAATTTTGATGGCAGTGTCATTAGGCAAATCAGCCTCAATGGTTCCTTTTAAGTCTGGACGAAGATAATGGTGCTTCCTGAGGTAATACACATCTTGTTTGCTATTGCAAGATGATTAGAAGTCCAATGTGGGAGATGCTGACAGGGTGAATTGATTGAGTTCAGTTGTTTACTCGGCATTCAATGTTTTCCACATTGAATGCATTTTTTCCAAGAGTAACTGATATTCACTGTCATGTATAGCTCCAGCGAATCAAAGACATCATCTTCTTGGAAAAAAGGGTATAACGGCTATTATTTGGTTCGTGAGTCTGATACACTTCCTCCCAGGAGTACTGATCATATCTAGAGTTACTGACATTCAATTGATAACGGTTACCTGCATCACAATATTTGGCAACTTTGGTGGGGAACTCGTCTGCAAACAAAATGTTCAAAAACGGAACATGCACTGGGGCTCCTTCCTCATGCGTTGGGCGGTAGAATTGACCTCCTGAGAAATGAGAATATTCTTCTTTAGGTAATTGAAAATGTCCTTAGTTATCACAATGACATCTTTGGACACGTTCTTGACTCCTAAGACCTTTAGAAGGCCGGTGTTCTTGCGTTGATCTTTTGACTACGTATTTGATGCTTAAAGCCCTTAATGAAGAACTGGTCATCAAGACAGTCAACCATTCAACATCACAGAGTGGTGATTTCAGTGCATCTACTTAGAATTCAAAGGCAGATACAGCCGTGTCTAGTAAACAAATTGGAGATGGAATGAGGTCTTCTGCCATGGTTATTTCAAAAACATGATGTAACTAAAATTTGATTATTTAAGGTTATGTATGAGAGGTCACTAGTTAACATTTCTCGAACACATAACATATATAGGTGTTTTTACCTCATAACCACATATCCAAAATTTACTCATACCTATGTGTGTCGGTGACCTATTTATTGCAGATAAAGGTAGAAGCCATTGTTAGAGATGAAGTGAGTGAGGCTGTGAGTATCCTTGATGGAGATATAGGTGGAGAAGCTATGGGGGATGCTGAAGACTCTTTGTTGGAGATGCAGTTGGAGATACAGTGAGTGATACAGTAAGACAAAGTTTACGTATACTTTCCGAATATTTTCGGACCGACCTAGGTGTTACCATACTCATTGAACTCCGATTTAGGAGTAGAGATCCAACTTTTGCTACCTATTTTGGAGTTTACAGTAAGCAATCTTGTAGCTTTAAGTTAATTGGCAAAAGGATTTCCCGTATGTGTAGAAAAATAGAACGCATGGTTGTGTTTCAACTATTAGTGGTTAGGTTGGTAAAATGAGGAAGTTCATACCAGAAGAAGATAGAGGTGATGTGATGTTGTTGATGAGAATTAGTAGTCCTTGCTGATTGTGATTTAAGCTGCAGGTCCAATTTGCTATCTTGTCAAAATTCAAGGTCAAAGAAATGATATATCTTGTCTGGATTTACTATGGGAGATGAAGCCTTTGTGTGCACTAAAAATTTCTATCGCCTTATTCAAGTGGAGATATTGGCTCATTACTAGACTGATAAAAAAAATATTCTTTTAAATGAGCCAATGTATTAAACGTTTTTGCTCTCATGATCCAGCAATGATGTATTTTATGGCACTGAACTTCTTGTGATTTCAAACGATGGCCATTCATTTTGACAGTCATTGCAAAGTTATCTAACTTTATATTGACAAAAATGGAATACCATCAGAGTTAGATAAGAGCAAGATATTCATGGTTAAATAGGTGCGACATGATTTGTACTCACGGTAAAATGATTAATATGAAAAAAGAAATTGAAGAGTACTGGAATTCTCTAGCGTAGTGCATTTAGACCTTTAATATGAAATGAATTGTATGTGCTTTACATAAAAAAAGTTGTAAAGCCTAACTAATTAATAGGAACATCAATTTATTGTAAAAATGAATTCATACAAACGAATGATATACAATCTCATTTTACCTTAAGTCATTAAATTTTTGTGATAATAGATTTGCACAGAAAAATCCTTACAATACATCAGTGTTTTTCATCATAGCAGTGATATCTTCTGTATAATCTTTATTTTCAGCCTCATGTCTTAGAATATTTTTATTGTGTGCAACCCTTAGCTTGGCACTCATTAAGGAAACCAAACAATGTTAATGAAACCATATGGTTTCTAATCTGTGTCATTGTAGTGGCACTGGATAGGTACAGTTAATATACAAACTGATTATTGTTATTATTGTAGAGCTAAATCTTGTGGTCATTTCATCTCATACACAAACGGAGTGATGCAACAGCCAGAAGTCTCAAGAACCAAAAATGACCATGAGATACCTATGAGTGTTGAGCTGTTACTACCAAGAGTACCTCCACTGACAACTCAGAATTGGCAGATCACCCTTGAAAGAGTCTGCACAAGCTGCATCATAAGGATATCAAGAGATTTTTGCAATAAAGAACAGAAATTTGAGAATACATATATTCTCTGGTCTTATCTCATGTGTCTGGAGTCTCCTTACTTTGCACTCAGTGAAGTTTCAGTCAAGGAACCAATTTTGGAAGGATTAAACCATATTTTTGTGGTACAGTGTTGCACGATATTGGGTCTAGCCACAGCAATCTAATGTGCTACAATCATCTGTATAGGTGAAATTTCTAATGTCTTACCTATAGTATCCTACAACTCCCTGTTTTGTTCCAGCCAGGAACCCAACCCAGGTATCTATAATGAGCCAACTAAAAAACTTAACCATATGCAGTGCTTAGCTGTGTAAAATGTGAAAGTGCTGTGGTAAAGTACTAACTCTAGATTTTTAAATAAGTATGATTTTTGAAACTGCCATGTTTCATCAATGTTGATCTCATATGAAAGAACTGAATCTAACAAAACCAATGAAAGAGATGTATATTTATATGTTTGTAAGTGCATCTAACCAATACAATAATAATAACATATGAAATTATCACTTAAGTTATTTTATAAGGTGATAGACAAACGTCTTTTTAGATGCTGCTAGTAACGGCATCCCCACACAAAGGCAGGAATGCATTTGACCAATACAGCTATGCCAGTTCCCTATGTGGACCCTCCCATTCTACCTTTTAGTTAGTAGTAGTATTTCTTTGAATTATTCCTATTGTCTCAATTCCTCTCACTTGTAATAATATTATGTAGATATAATTTTGTTCTTTTAAAAGTTTGTGGCAGAGTGATAGTTAGATAATGGTCATAGAGTATACAGTCAACTTTTATTTCACCTTGAGTTAAATTTTCATGTTGGGAACTAGAATGCTATTCTTTAACAGTAAATTAGGACCCGTGGTATAGAAAAAATATTTTGAGATAACTTAATTGGGTATTACTATTAGATGCAAAGTAAGGGTGTAAGCAATGCAAGCACTGCCAATTTTGTTTGCACAAGTACAAGCACAAGTGCAACGCTAAGCTCAGAGTTTCATGCATTTATTATTATGTACTATGTGATATTTAAATTAAACTGGTATTTTGAGTATTAGTAAGGGATAATATTTGAACCCTTCAGATCAAGTGTTTCCCTATGCAGTAATGATTTTTTGGTGAAAAATGTAGCAAAGTATAGAAGGTAGAGGAAAACAGTTGTAAGTTATTTAAGCTCTTATTACTATGTGAGCATCACTGATTTCACTATTGCAAGCACTCTATGAAGCATGAACTGATTTCTATTAGAATGATTTACAAAATAATTTATACATGTCTGTTACTAGTTTTCAGATTTGTACTTTACATCCAGTGATACTTGTTACATAAACAGTTCGAAGGGATGAATAACTCAGCGTTAATGGACAGATCATTTCTGAGAGAACAAAAAGTTGATATCTAAGGGCTCTCTGATATAGTGCTTTGAGTGTTTCCTATATTGTCATACATACAGTAGAAACAGTTCAAGGCCACTGGCAGGAACAGTCCTCATGAAGTTACATTAATGAAACGCTGCAAAAGTTGCATTGCTGAACTCCCCAAAATTCATTCCTGGCTTCCATCTTGATCTGAGTGTTCGAACAGTTGATGGCAATGAATTTTCAGATGCAGTGCTTTGCGTGTCATCAATAGTTCTTCCATCGGGAAGATCCATACTTGTATGATATCTAAGACAAATAGGTTGGAAAACATTATCATGATATCTATGTCCGATGATGAAGAAAAAATGATATTTACTGAACTAAAACAATAGAAATCTTACTCTGGCTCCATAAATACAGCAAAGGTCTCTCGTGTAACATTACCTTCACTGCAACCTCTAACCGCTTCGCATGACAGTGACATGCACAAGAAAATTGATACTACATTTTGAAGAAAAACTAGACTATTGAAGTGACAAACAAGTTCTTATGCTTACCGTGAGGGGTAGCCTGTAAAAATCCTCCAGTATGAACCTGCATGGTCTCCCCCACTTGGAATGCCACGGCATTATCGGGTAGTACAACATGAACCAACTTTCCAGTCCGTGATCTTATATACAGTCCTGACAGTGGGTCTGGAGATTCAATAATTTTTCCATCTGAATCCAGATACAGAGCTGATAATAGACCTGTTAGGGTGCCATGATCATTATGCCAGCCACACCAATCACTAAAGCTAATCCTAGACTGATGAGAGTTGCTGCAAGATCCACCATCCTTGGCAAAGTAGTGGAGGAGACGACCCTTGCAACATTTTGAATGTTGAAGAATTTTTTCCAATTTGTGACGCTCATAACTAGGGCACTGTAATATAACGTAACCAAAGAAATCAAATATGAGCGTGACAATGTTCATTTTGCAGTAAATCCAGCTATCTAACCAACTTACGCGCAATGCTACATATGCATCACAGCATTTTGCAATCATCACCCCCACTTTGTGTACCAATATCCCAACTTCCTTGAAGAGCGCCTCTAACTCTGGTAAAGAATTGCTTGGCCAAACATTTGGTGCGAAAATTGCAGGATTCGATTCCGCAAACTTCTTCAACTCTTCTTCTGTTCGAATGAAACCAATGGATTCATCCCATTTTAGTAACTCATCCATTTCACTATTTATACGATCTTTATATTGAAGATATTTGCGTCTATCCCATACAGTCTCAGCCAAGTCATCTGTTAAAGGATTTGCATAAAAACTACCTTTTCCAAAATCTAGTTTATCACCCTCTAATTTCTCTTTCCCATGACTCCATCCAACTTGGTAACAAGACTTCGAATTAGTAATTGCTTCTAATTGTTCTGCAGGCATGATAGCCAGTTTTCTAGCCAAAGGAAGGAGGTTAAGACGAAGTGTTGAAAGAGAGGGTATGTCTGTAATAGCAATGATGCCTAGACTATCGAGAGATGATGATCCGAAGGCCTTTTCAATTAGTTCATCTGTATTTATAGATTTATCAAAACGAAACGATGAAGTGCTATCAATATTTTGACAAGCTAACAAGAGATCATCGTAGGAAATTGTGGTCACTTGAGCTACCGAGGGAATTTCAAATAAATTGGTGACATCGCCTTGCATAATTAATCTTATTTTGAGGATAACAAAGTAGTGACGTTTTTTGTTTATGAAGTTGCCCTATTAACCTGAGGGACTACTCCAGAGGGTGAAATTCGCGGCTGAACTTGCGTCGATATCAACTTGACCTGGAATTTACAGCTGTACACCTGATAGCACCGTAATTTGTAATAAAGAACGTAGAAGGAGTAAATGAGTGCATTCGCGATCTTTTCAAATGAATACTTTGATGGAATAGATCCTACTAACGGCAACAATATTATTCTCTTTTATTTCTGTAATTCCTGAGAAGATAAATAGAGACAGAAGACATCAGCAAATCAACCTAATGTTGCAAATCTCACAGTGATCTCGTCAAATATTCATCGTTTGACCATTAAGTACGACGCTTCAAAGAACTGATACCCTGTCAACAACAGATTTTTTTGCTTCCAGATTCAGTGTATGATATCTCCCATCTGCCAGAAGTCACGATTTCTTCAATGTAACTAACGCTAACGCATGGTATGTGACTTGTGACACTACGAACGATAGAAACAGAAGTGAGAATGTGTGTTTATTGGTATTCAGGCCCTTCCTGCCGTTCTAGACAGAGGTAGGATCCTACCTCCGAGGTAGGATGAAAAAAGGTGGATCCACCTCATTCCAAACACAAAACTAAGGGCTGTTCTAGACAGAGGTAGGATCCTAGCTCCAAGGTAGGATCGGAGGTCGGATGAAAAAAAGTAGGACACACCTCTTTCCGAACACAAAACTGTACTGGTCGGATGGGTGTACTGTACTAAGTAAAATAACCCATTTTTACCTAGCAAATTAACTAGTCCAAA
>JALLAW010000281.1:0-14927 GCA_036939535.1 Cyclotella kingstonii | reverse complement strand
CTCTCCTAATTTTTTTCGTCTTACCTCTCATCCTACCTCTGTCTAGAAACGAGGAGCTTAAGTGCGTATCGATAAAGTTGGCCTTTAATTAAATACATTTGTATTTAAAGGCCATTGGATAATAGACACTACCTAGTAGAGAAAGGAGACAGAGAGACAGAAAGAGTTGGTGAGAGAGAAAGAGAGAGAATGAGAGTGAGAGAAATGAAACGGCGACCGTTGCTTTCTCGAAAAGTAGAAAAGATGAAAATAGAGTTTAGTATGGATGGTTCCTGCTCTCGTGAGTTGCTGTGATGCCATATTTATCTCATCGTTTTATCCGTCATCGATACTATATCAATCAACTCGGATTAGATTTCTATTATGGAGAAAAAATGTGATTAAAGTGTTTCCTAAAAGCAATGGAAGGATTCAATGTAAAATCGATAGACTAGAGACAGTATCGAGGGAGAGTTCACATGCACAAGAAATGATGAAGATGATGCATGCATTAGAGAATGCAAGCAAAAGTGCAAATAAATCATCTAATAGTGTAACCCATCACAATGAGTCCAATAATGCTATGTCACACAGACATCGTAAAATATTAAGGTCGATGGAAAGATCGGTCGATGGCAGCAGCAGGGGCACGGTCATCAGTAGTCTAGAAAATATTCCACCACTTCCAAACAAATCAAGTTTCATCTCTAACCATCTGCGCCATAAATATTCAAAATGTTCAGAGGAGGAATACCTTTCAAAAGATTCTCAGGAGAATTATTCTGTTATTGAGAACAAGATCAAGATAGAGAAACAATCACTCGTGCATGACTCGACTTTGTCAGAGCAATCAAGGAACAACAATATCGATGAAATCAACCGTTTATTGAGCACTCTTTACGTAAAGCCGTCGACTATATTTAGTCCGTTTTCTAAGCGAGCGCGTCGTTTTGCATACCATCAGCGCAAAATGATTGATTCGCCGACTCTTACATTAAATTCAAAACAAGGAAAATCATCATCCAATAATTCTCTTGAAAAGTTCACTTTCGGATTACAAAGTTGTCGGAAAGTATCTATTCTTTTGAATGTTGGACCGCATCCACGTTTTTTTATTGAAACTGGCAACATCAGAGATGCAGTCGATGACTCCGTATGCTCATTCAATACTGCCTTGTCAAGAGGAGATAAAGCAAACATCATTGAAGAAGCTTATTGCAGAACATTTTCTCCGTTGCATGAGGATTCAGTCATAAGAGACAAAAATGAATGTTATGATGATGACGACAAAGTAGATGATGATGGATTTGGTCCTATTCTATTTCCATTGCTCTTGAGCTCTACGGGTGGTAACAAGAATAGGCAACCTAATGAAGCAGAAAAGAACCATGGCGAGGTAGTGATAGTGAATCCGCATGCATTTGAGGGGAAATACTGTAGAGTGGAACCAAGTGATCGTAAAGATTCGAATGCTTCGAGAATTGTCGGAAAAGTTACAGTAGAGACTGCAAGATTGGTGGCGGAAATAGTAAGAAATTAAAGTCTAAAATTTCTTAATTCACTCCGTGTTCTAATTTTGTACTCCACGTCAATGCTTCCCAGTCACAAATATCATCAGAAGATTGGGCGAGAAAATATCGATTTGATGATATCATTTGGTTTAAATCATCTACTTCTAACAAATCTTGGGATGATGGTGAATCCATAGATACCTATTCAGCATTGGCAAGAGCTGCTGTATCAGATTGCGTGATGCTTAAAAATAGTACTGTCATTTGTGCCATTGGAGGTTCAAAATCAGGAAAGACAAATACAATCTTTGGACCACTCATCGCAAGTTGTGTCTCATCTGCTACTAGTATAGCAAACAGACAGGTTAAATACAGCAAAAATGATTCTTTCCATAACCTTGGCATCCTTGGAAAAGTACTTGACAGTATTGTTTGTCACTTGGAAAAGAGTAATACTGACTTAACTAATACTACATCTGATCATTTCAGCAGTTGTTCGTTGTCTATTGTGGAAATTGCTGACGAAGATGTACTGCGAGATGTATTGGGCTTCTCTGAAAGTGATGTAAATGATAACAACGGAAGTAATTCTTTGAAAATGCGTCATTTCAACAATCATGGTGCAGTCTTGCCTAATCTACATCAGATTCCCATCATACTACCAACGACACAGCTCAGTGATGCTATTCTTGAATCTTTTAAATCAATGCCTTTGAGAAATATGTGGAAGAAAGAAGGGGGCCACGGTCACTTCATTGCCACGATAACCTTCTCTGGCAAGCACATGATTCAACTAGTGGATCTGGCTAGCGCAGATCGTCCATTGTTGCTGCCTGCGTCAATCGTAGCAAAGCAACGTCATGACCGGCGAGTATCATCAATTAAGAAGTCTCTCTTATCCCTGCGCAAAATTCTCCGTGGCCTTGTAACGAAAGATGCACATCAGACCTCAGATTCATGTCCATCATCATCTTTTCGAGAATGCACTCTTACTCAACTATTGCAACGTGGTTTCCAAGGCGGTGAGGCGAGAAATATGTCTCGTGCTGTCGTGATAGGTACAGTGTGCCCTTCAATTAGAGCATACACCCAAACTCTATCCACATTAGATTTTACCACACGTTTACTTTTAAGGCCTGGAAAAACTGCAAATGATCCGTTTAGAGATAATATGTTCATCGCCTCCACCGAAAGGAAGAGCCGCGATGTTCCTTCTTTATTCACAAATTCATTATTAGCTCCTCTTCATCAAGTATATAGTAATTCATGTGATGTGAAAGCAGTTGAACTTGGAGGATCTTCTGCCACGGAAAATGATGTAATAAATGTTATTGACCAATCATCGCATCTCCTACCATCAAGTACCCCCACATCCCATGCAAAAGGTTTACATTGTGGCTACAATAGAAATCTACTGAGAGTTATTGTCTCGGACCCACGACAACGTTTAGCGAAACTATTATCAACTGCTCAGCAGTGCAAGGAAACAGGTCAAAAAGTGATTGAGGAAGAAGAAATCAATTGTGCTCTTACAAAAGTGGCATCAGATGAAGTCAGTACTGAATTTCGGCAAAGATATAACGCTGTTTTTGATAAGCTTGACACTCTAATGTCTAACGAAAAATACGATCCACACCATGATGAAAACAATATCATTAAAGCACTCTCCAATTTAGTGCAGAATGATCGGAATGATGGTCACACAGCCAGTACACATCCCAACTTACAGCATGCTGAAAGAATAAAAAATGTTGAAAAGAATTTCCCTTACAACGACTTTCTTAACATGCTAAGTGAGGACCTCCGTCAGGAAGAATGTGAAGAGAAAAGTGACATCAATGAAAAGTCTAGCTTTCCGAACTCGTCGCCAGAAGAAACGAGGAAGTCAAAAGAGGAGAACACTTCCGCAATGTTCAGATTTATGTTGAGAAACGGGCACCAACAGTTGGAGGCACACAGTCCTCAAAGTAGATTTTCTAACAGCAGTGATAGTGAAACCCATAACTTGGATTGCGACTCGACATTTTCAGGATGTGATTCTAACATCAATTTTCAAATATTACAAGAACCAGTGAAAACAACGATTCCAAAAGTTATTGTATTTAGTGGATTGCAGTCTTCCACTGTCAATCATTCCCAAAATGCTAACTTTGTCAAAAATAGATCTAATCTACCCCGAGAAAAGAGAAGTTTTGATGGCCAGATAGAATCTGTAAAATCGTCAACTCATAGTGCTGATGAGCACCTTTCATCTTCTCAGAATATGACTTCCTCTCTGTGCAGTGATTACTTACCTAATAGTGATCATGACCATAGCAAAGACCCTCTTTCTTCGTTAGATCGACCAAAGATTTTTTCAGAACGTCGCTGCACTCCCCTTGAGGGAACTCAAGAAATAGGTTCACTGACTGTTGATAAGTGTGATGTCACTGTCAAAAATTCCAGCGACATGATTCCTCTTAATACACTTCTTTCTTTAGATTCTATGGACTCGGAGCCACTGGTTTCATGTCGAACACATGCAACTTTCATATTCGATTCATTGAATGGGTCAAAAAACTTATCCAGTGGTTTACCAGTCATGCCAATAGAGGCTGATTTGATTGAAAATTGTAATGTTCACTGCGCTTACTTCCCGACAACTAATAGCAGTATCAATTCAGATCTCTCCTTGAGCAATATATTTGAATCATTTGAGCGAGAGATAGATGCACTAATGGTGGAGCGTGACGGAGACTCTAATATATTCCCATATTCCATGATTCACAATGGATGTGATATAGACAATATTTCTAAAGGCATGTCTATTTCATCATCGAAGGAACTTAATACATTGGACTGTGAAACTCCGTCATCAAAGAAGAGTACTATTCAGATTTCACAACATGAGATTCTAAAAAATGCCAAGAGTGAGGATTCAACATTATGTATTGGTGCCACTCAAGAACGTGACCCTCTTAAGATTGAAACAGAAAAACCTGTGCATGCTCATGCTTCAACTGCAGTCAGTCAAAGGCTTTTTCTCTGTGACAAAGAAACCTTACTACAATCAATTTACTCTTTTTTGAGTAAGGATATTGCTGTTAGCAAGTGGTTCTTGCAAAAACTGAAATTAAATATAAGAGAAGCCGTAGATAATCCTTTGAATACCTCAGCGTTTGTGCTAACTAATATTGAAAACCTTTTGACAGATTTCTTTGATGTCTTCAGGAAGAAGCTAACTGTGTTTGCTATCATTCATGATGAATTATCATTAAATGGTAATCACCAGAAAGAGATGTCCCTTGAACTAACAAACATTGAAAAAGTTATGGAAGCATCAATAGCTACAAATGCAGCCAAAAATAGTCAGGCAACTGAGGTTTATGATGAGCATCAACAAGAAAGCATCAGAAGCAAAGCATTTAACAAGTTATTTGGTAGATTAGAGACAATATTAAACATGACAGTCCCACTTTCAACCCCAGAGTACCAACAAAAGGCTTACATTGAACAAATTCAAATCCTAAAACAAATGTTAGAAGTTTCTTTGGAAGAAAATGACAACCTCAAACATCTCTTAAAAGACTCTAGTGAGAAGGAAAGGATTGCACAAAGTATAATAGAGGATCTGCATATTACTTTGAACCAAAAAGAGATTGATCTCATGGCAGCAAAGGCCTTAGTAGATTCTACTCAACAGGAAAATAAAAACTATTCAAATGAAGTCTCTATCTTACAGGAGAAGATCACAGAAGCGTTGTTTAACAACAGAGACATTTCCATGGAGCATCAAGCTGTTTGGAAAGAAAAAGAAACTATTTTGGCTGATTTTCAGAAAGCCAGAGGTGAGGTATTAGAGCTCAAGACTAAGGTATTGCATGTGAAGGATTTGAATCATTCCTTAGAACAGAAGCTTGTTCAGAATAATGAGACATATGAGATAATGAAAACTCATTTGAATGAGATGGAGAGACACTATATTGCCAAGATTGTAGCATTGATGAAATCTGATTGCACAAGAAATAACCAGATTGAATTTGCAAGAAAGGACTCCGATGTTACTGGTTTCCATGACATTGAGAACAAAATGGATCAGCAAAGATTAAAGCTTTCTCATGGCAATGCAAAAAAAGATGGTGGTAGCAATACTTTTGAACAAACAGAAAAATCATTTGTGTTTCAACTTGAAGAGACAAAAAAGCAGCTGCTTAACATTCAAAATCAGCTGATTTTTGCACAGAAAGAGTTAGTTAAATGTAAAACAGAAAACAAAGAAATAAGAACAGAAAATTTTCATCTGCACAATTTCATTAATAAAACCAAGGAATTTCATGAAAAATGGTGTGATATGAATAGAGAAAATCAATGTCTAAATTTTACACTCAATAAACAAAGAGTTCATGATGATATGCATGATTCATTCCCACTTGAAATTGATGATAAAAGGATGTCTACTCATTCATCATACAATGATCATAGCTATCTTGTTCAGGAGTTTATTGCTGCACTGATGCAGCACAATGAAGACAGAAATATCTCCATGAAGGTTTTACAGAATGAACATGCATGTTTGAAAAGTTCTATTGATTATTGTAATTATATGATGTCAATTATGCAAAAAGACATAAAGGAAATGAAAGAGCAGAATTCACATACTAAACCAAGCATACCAAGTAATGAATGGTCACTCTCAAGAGAAGAACCATGTGGATATTTTGTCTCTCAAAAAATCTCTGAATTTTTTCACAGTGGTCATCCTACAACCAATCAATTGAGAATGCCTCAAAATCATGCCTCTATTCATCCATCAGAACTTTTCACTACTCCATTTAAATTTTATCATGATATCAAATCCTCTACTACTTCAGCAGAAACATCTTCAACTGAAAGAAAAACTCTTTCAGAGCTCAATCTTGGAAGAGAACTCCAGCAGAAAGCAGAAGAGATTTGTGCTGATGTAATCTTAAACGCAAAAGCTACACTTAAGGATAGAGATATAGAGATAAAGAAATTAAGAATGAATGTAATGTCAAATGATAAAGCGATGACTGAGGAAAGTGATGAGATACAGAAATTAAGAATGAAGTTACTCACTTTGTCAAATCCAAAGAAGTTATCTCCAATCAAATTGGGGAGTTCATCATATGGCACAAGTTAAACTTCTCAGGTCATGTCCTGACAATTCCAGTCTAGACTCAACTGGATTTCAAATGAGTTTTTCTTTGTGAAACATTTATCTGTTGCTGAAAATTACCAGATCAATTTGTGTGGAGGTGGCTCATTACTTACTGTAGTGCAAACATAAAGCTACAGTTTTTAATACATAATTAGGGCAAACCTGTAACATTCCTGTTTTTGTATCAAATCATACCAAATATTATCAAAATGTAAGCCCTTCTCAAATCTTGTTCTTAAGTCTTCTCTGATTCATATCTTCATATTTTTTGACACTGTTTGATACATATTTGTCAAATTAGGAGGCAAGCAGTAACTGTGTATGATAATTTGTAACAAAATTTATAAAAGAACATGCTTCATAGTTATCATTGTCTGTCTAAGTTGCAACATGGAATAATCAACAAATCTGACCCTCCTACTCCCCTGTACCACTTTGGAGGAGGATAATGAAAAGATAAATCAACACTACTGTCATAATGATTGCCAACTAGATGATTGTGTTGTGGTGAGAAAGGATGCCAAAGTGGCAGTGAGAGATGTTTTAGAAGGCTGTACAAGAGACAACTTATAGAATAGATGCCAAATAGTGAATTCATTGTATGCTTGTTAAGATAAAAGTAATTATTGTGGACTGCAGGTTTGTTACTATTCAATTCTTTCCTAAAGATTCATCTTGCCTAAACTAAATGGATGTATTGTTGGGATGAAAAAGATATCAAGATAATATATCTACTAGCCATCTGGATAGACATTATATTTAAACTTATCTTATATAATTGCAACTACTAAATTATCATGTGGCAGACAATGGTCATTTCACTTGTTGTCATACACCACAGTAAAGACATATTGAGGCTTGGTCATTTGGATTATAGACCCTTCAGCTCTTGGCTGGTGAATAACAAGTATAGCCCTTTCAACACAAAACATTTTAACTTCATATAATTTTTGGTCCTTGTTGGACAATTCTTGTTCCCTAACTTCACTTCCCTGACCAGTTGCAGACACCTTTTCAGCCACCTTTTTTACATTAAAGGGTAGTTCCAGCTTCCTTATTTCTCCTGACCTCACATGCTTGGACTAGAAAAATTCTCCTCAGAGAAGTCTTCTTCATTTCTTGCCATCTTTGTCATTAGCTTATAGCTTGATGAAATACTATTATTTGTTCCATATGCATGGAGGCAGTGATTTGTTAGGATAACTAGCTCACCTGCTTTGACGCGACTTTTGATCTTTTTCTCATCTTTGTCTTCAAAACTTAATAGATGGAGTAATTCAAAATTATCCAAGGCAAATAATAGTGATACTGGCCTGTCATTTTCTTCCTTCAGATACACTTTTTATCAAAATCAGATTCAAGTTGTTGATTATGAGCTTGCTATTGACTACTAGTACTCTGTTCTGTTCTGAGAGCTAATACTCTGGTATGAAGTAGATTGGGTTATATTTTTTGAATCTTGAGAAATATTAGTTCAAAGTACATCAGAATTAACTGCCTTAATTGACCTAGGCTATGTTCATTATTCAATCCTTTGTTGAATACTTAAGATTTTGTACTATCACCTTGGGTGCTCTCATATGTTCCTAACCACTTCTCTGTCGGCAGCTGTTCCAGTTCATCTCTAATATTGTGTAATCCTTTTGTAGGAAGTAGGCTTTGAGCATCTACAGTTTCATACAGAGGTTGGTTGACAGTGATGATGAAAAAGTAGCTGTGCCGCTGTTCTGGTTCTGAGTGCCAGATCTCTGACCCTTTGAAAAAGCCATTACTTCTACTAGTACATGCCTGAAGCAGTTGTCTGTGGTCTTTTTCTCTAATTCTGGTGGTGTCAAGATTATTAGCCGTTTTTCAACGTCTTCCGTCAATTCTCGAGTAAGCTTAACTTTGGAGCATTTGTAATTTGCCGTGCGTTTTGTCATGTAAAAGCGTAAACATTAATATTTCAGACCATCTAACATCACATATTCCCTGTTAGGAGTATCAGTTTTTATTGTAATCAGCCTCATTTGTAATTCCTTCATTTCCTCATCTTTAAGTTTCCTTAGAAACTGAAATATTCTTTGTTATCACTGTGAAGCATTATTTTCTCCTTTGTCTCTTTTACTGGATTTAGTTCTTCTTGTTTATCATTCTCCCATGTGATCATGATTTTGGAACTAATTGTGCATGCTGTAAAGTGTTGAAATGTTTTGTTCTGAATATTGACGTTTTCAAAGTTGGTAAGTACTCCCCGAAGCCAGTTGTTGTAGAGAAGTAATTTTCTGACAGGGAGAGAGCGAATATCTGATCTATTTTGGTGACTACATAGAGAATGATCTCATTTTTTCCTCCACTATTGATGAGTATTTTTGTTTGAACGTGAGATGGCAGATTACCGCTTCTAAGAACGAGTGAAGTCTTGGAACACTTATTACTTCAAACTTGCTATGTTCTAGATCCATAAACTTTCCTTGTGTGCCTGCGTGTTTCCTTTTCTTGACGTTTTCTGCGCTGTTTTTAGTTTCTTCACCCTCTAGACTTCGTTGTCAAAAAAGACCTTCTTGTTCCTCCAATTCTACAATTTTTGTTCGCTCTACAAAATATTTACTTCCTTCTTTTCTGTTTGCTGCAGGCCTTATCATTTCTACACTATTATCAACTTTTATTATTGTCAGGTCTATCTGAAATATATGTGACACCATTTAATGTAGAGGTGTCGTCGCAGTCTCGTTTGCTACTGCCTGTGCTATTGGTTTTGCCACCTCGAGTTTATTGGATTTGGATTCGGCAGTGAAATAATAGAAAATTGTCACGTATCTTTTTCACCACACAGTCAACAATTCATTCTGGACCACCTCTCCGTGTCTCCTGTTTTTCAATCACCTCCCGTATTTCTTTGCAATGTGATAGAGATCTGAAATAGGAGGAGAATCTGTTCGTACTGATCGATGACGACTCTTCTTGACTGTTCAACTCATTTTTAGTATCTAAATCTGCTGATACAATATTCTGTGGTTACTCTATTTTATGTGCTCCTTGAGTATTTTCCTCTAGATTAATTGTTTTGTCATTTTCTGTTAGATCTATCATATCTTCCTTGATTTTCGACTTTTATAACTCTCGTACCTCTCTCCAAAAAGTGCTTGGTACAGTTACCGATGTCATCTTCTAATACATTTTTATCATAGACAGTTAACATTCTCGTTCCGTCCGGTTCAGTTGTCACTTTCTTTTCAACTCTTAATCACTTTATTTTGTTTGCAGATTTCCAATATTCTCAAGACAAGTTTTTTCACGTATCATTTGTGTCTTCCATCCTATCAATTCCAATCAAAACTTGCTCTTTCGACTGACTGATCTTGTTAGTTTTCGCAAGGGGTGTTGACACAAGAAGCAGCTTTGCTTGTTGTATATGCACGACTTACAAAAGAAGTGGTTGCACTCTGTTCCCCTTGGAGCCTCAATTATTCTTCGGCAGTTTGTGGAAGAGCAGCACAGTGCTTTGATCCTTAACCTAAGGTTTCCCTCGTTCTTGTTCATCTTTTTCACTCTCGTTGCTGTCAATTTCCTTAGATTTAGAGGATGTTTCCTCCCTCTTTAAAACAATAAAATAAACAGGTCAACACGCTGAAACTATAACAGGGGTTTTATTCTATTCAAACTGAACTGCGGAATTCCTACTTCCTTCATTTAAGCTGCTACAGAATCATGAGCTAATTTCTTATTTTGCTTTTCTCACTTTTCTGCTAGCTTATGAATCACCTTTGTTTCCCTCAGTTAATACTAACCCGAAGCAGAAAATATCCGAATTGGAGTTATTCCTTCCAAATGCTACCTGCGTTTCTCCTGAAAGCATTATTGTTTCCTCTCTTTTAAGATTATGAGGTGTGAATCCTAATTATTTAATACTTGATACCGAATATACAATTTCTACCGCAGCAATGCCAAAAGTTATTTGAATCGACCTCTTCTTATTCTTTATGGGCAGCAGATTGTCTTCAGTTCTGAATTTGTCATAAGTTTGAAAAATTGATCCTGTCGGTGGAAAAACCTTGATTATTTGATCCGTTGCTACTTCTATTTCCCAGTTAAAGAATCTGCTTTTGCACCAGTTAATTAGAAGAGATATCACATATCCAAACACAATCTATGTAGATTGTGAAAATTAACATGACCCTCCAGTCACTTTCCCGCTCGTTGTTTGACCCATATCAATCCATACTTCATCATTTTTAATCTCCAATGTTAGCATCGTTAAACTCATCCTCCTCATTTGACTATAGCAATTCTCCTATAATTTCATAAGTGGGCAACACTTCTTCTGTCTTTCTATCCTACTCTTCCCCTGACTTCTCTTCTTCCTCCTTTGAGTCGGCTGAATTAATGACTCCAATAATACATCGTTAAGCCCCCGACAATTGTGCCGCAAGTTGCCCCGACAGATCTGACACTTTTTCATAGTACTCTACAACCATTGTGTTCTCACAGATATTTTGGCTCATTTCTTTGCCAGTTTGTTCACTAGTACTTCTCTAGCCGTTTTGAACTCCAGTTTATTGAAAATGATCTCTCGAGTCTCTCCTGTATTGCTTACAGTGGGGTTATCATCTTTCGTCGATCCTTCTCTGACCGAGTGGCTCTCTGAGAAGTCAGTCACTTTTGACGTTTGCCCGCTTGACGGCTCAGTCCTCTTTTCCCCTTTTATCTCCTTGTTCGGAGTCATTGCATATGATCTATCCTTTTGTTTGTGTCTTTTTGATTGCTGGAGTTGACTCATATATTGTTCTCTTAGTATTAGTCAACTCATTCGATTCGTTAATTGAGACTGGGGCAGTAAGCCTTAAAAATTGATTTTCCAATTGCGCATTTTGTTTTCTAAATTCGTTGTAAACGTCGTGGGAGAAGTGACCCCTACAAGCAGTCAGATAGTAGTATTGTTAAGTGTCCTAAACGTTTGACTCTTCCTGATTCATCGAGTTTGATTCCGCCCTCATGTTCAAAATGTCGAATCAGACCTAAAGGACTCAAATCTTTTGGCTGTTATCAACTCTTCACCCCAAAACCCTAGTGGGCAAGAGTTGGAGAAAAATTCATATAGACTCTTCAAGATGGTAGACATCGAACAAGATATGTCAACATGGTCCTTGTTTCCTTCATCCCAAATTAGGGACAACCTCTGATTAGGTATTGTACTCAGTTTGCTCAAAGGTTCTCCTATCCCATATTTTGTGATTCTGTTATTTGATCGCAATTGAAATCCAGTTTCAGTCTGCCGTATGTTTCGAAGTCTCTAAATGCGAACTTAATTCTGTAAAGTCCCTTAAGAAGTAATAGGGTAAGATAATGTAGTAGGCATCTGGGTTTTGCTGTTACATTGTTGAAAATTGTTTGTTTCCCGAGGTGAAAAACCAGTGATCTTCCAGTGCCAGAACTGGGTGGACAATTATGTTTCATGTTGTAATTGTTTTGTATCCTCCAATGCGTTAGTTCATGGCTGCATGGACAGAATGAACTTACATTTCTATCTTCGAAGTTCCCGGCGATAGTCCTACATTTAGGAATATTGTCAATTAGTCGGCAGAACGTAGTTACGTGAGGCTCATCTGTTTGGGGGATGCCTGGTATGATGTCTGCTATATTAAATCTTTTTGTTTCAGAAAGTGCTTCATTCATATGCACTTTCACTCTATTAATCCAGTAGTCAGCGCTGTTGATTCCTTGACCCGCATCAGAGTTTCCGCCAATTCTATAACCTTCTTTAATGAAAGTATCTACCCCCTCATTTAGAAAACACTCTAGCCTTTTTGTCCTAAATCTTCCTTGAGTTCCTCTGTTGTTAGTACTCCCGTATTGTAAATATATTTAGTTACAAAATCATTGTTTTCTCTTCAGAGTTTGTATTGAGACCCCAACGGACAGCAACAAGTGGAAGCGTCAGAGAAACTAGTGGTTAAGTCGCAGTCTAAAGTGAGATCCCTACAGTTTGGTAAACAACATGAAATCTTCCGTCTTCTTTGTAACTTCTCCTTTACCTTTATAATTAAATAGTTTCCTCTGGGCTGACCTTGCATCACTTTGTTTTTTGATCTCAATTGTTTATCTGTCCTGATAAAGATTTCCGAGTCGAAGTCGTTATACATTCCCAGGCATTGTTGTTTCGATTCTTTCGCATAAATGGTTTGTTCCGGTTGTATCTTTCCTCTCTCCTTAATGTTCCACTGTTTGCAATTCTACTCTCTTGATCATTCTTTTCTACGTCAACTGACACTTCAATCTCTGTGGGGGCTATGCTTTCAGTGGTTTCATAGAACTCCGTGTCTTTACTAGGAGTCTTTATCTCAGATTTTTTCTATACAAACTCTACTTCCTACTTTTCTTCCTCTGATTATAAGGATGATACGGTGTAGTCGTCAGGTTGTCTCCAGAGTCCTTCCTCTCGCCAATTTGGATTTTACCAACCTCCTGGAATTACTTTAACAAAAGGTGTAAAGGCAGACCGTTCTACAGCTCATTTTTTCTCTAGCTGTGTAATTTTGCCTCTTGTGGGCCGAAGAAAAAAGTGTCTGTCTTTTAGACGCATAATCACTGTTGTTTTCTTCCCAATACTGCTGGCAGTTCCTTCATTTATATCTGCAGCTGGTCTAATGTTGAACTTGGAAGGCGCCTAAAGCAAAATCAGATCTATTTTCAACACTGTAGCTGCAAGAGAGTACATTGTAGTCAATGCCCATTCTTTTTCCTCTGTTCTTCTAAATCAAGTTGCGATAACCTTCCTTGGACAACGCTTCCTGATCCTTAATTTTTTTCTGTTGTGAACTACATCACCTGCTGCCGCTTTTTCTAGATCTTGGACAATGTGTTTTTGTAAATTTTGAAGAGCTTTTCTTGTTGATTCGAAATCGTAAGTTAATCGTTTTACTAACGAACATTGCTTTCGGTGTGACCGAGAACAAGTTGACAACGTGAGGTGACGTAGCTAGCGCATCCTAGAAGCCGTTTCCTTTGCTTTAGAATTCTTCCACCCAGAAATGTCCCATGGTCGTGATGTAAGCTAGCAATACCAATTGTTCTTTTTCGGAAGATAATTCCGAGTCGGAGCAGTGCTCTTTAGGTTCTTCTGGAAGCCTCATGTCAGTTTTTATAATCCCGCTACTGTAGTGTTTGTCGTTTGTATCGGTTATTGGCTTTACCCTCAGAGCTCTCTTCTGCCGTTGGTAGTGTCTTGCTCTTATTCTTTCTTATACTTATGATAAGAAGTTCAGAGCAGCTTCTTCTTTTGTGAATACCCCGTTCATGTATCTACCTACCCGTGTGTGACAAACTTGTATCCCGTTCATTCGACAATTTGAGCTCGTGGTTGTCCCGTTCGTCTCTCTACTGACCCAAGTATACGTATGGAGTCAAGAGTCGAGACTGAACTTGTGAATGCCTCGTTCTCCTCTCTACTTATCAGTGTACGTGTATGAATCCTCTTCGCTAAGAACTTTGTGAATCCTCCGTCCATTTTATCGTCTATAAACTCACGTAATGTGCATTCACTTCGTTCGGCACTCTACCTATCTATGTACATATATGAATCCTCCATTCGCCCGAAGCTCATCTTTACAATAACCACTTGTGCAACACCGTTCGCCATTCAAAAATCATACGTAGATTCGTAAATTTGGCGTTCACATCTTGTTTTAAATTTATTCCCGTACTCTCATACATACCCGTGTAAATCTCTCATTTATCTTTCTATCTCATCAGAAGAACTTGTGAATTTCCGGTTCCCCTTTTTACTTTCATATGTAAGTTCACGGAGTCTACGATCTCATCTAATCTTTCGAATGTCTCGTTCGGCTCTCTACTTACTTATGTAGGGGTGTGAATTCGTCATTCATCCAGCGTTTCTCTCTAGTGTAGGACCTTGTGATTACCCTGCTCTCTGCATACCAAATACTGTAGATGAGCGAAATTAAAATTTACTCTGCCTTCATCTGACAATCACGTCGCTCATACGTATATCAACTTACAAGCCTCTCGCCATCCGTATGTGGCAAAATGAGTATCATGTGATAATTACACTGCTCTTCATTTTGGCACTTATTCTCACAGTCCCCTTAAGAACGGTCTGATCGTCATCAGAGCAAGATTATTGAAAATTTGTGAAAAGTCAAAACAAAGGAAAGTATCATCAGAGTTCCCAGTTCCCTCAGAAGTGGCAGGACATGTGTCAAGCCAGTCGTGTGACAATGGGCTTTGTGGTCACTTGTCATCATAAAGGTCATACAAGACTCCTTTCACTAACCTTCGCC
>JALLAW010000280.1:0-15514 GCA_036939535.1 Cyclotella kingstonii | reverse complement strand
CCATTACGTAATGGACCAATGTTTTATTGCGCCCATGGTGTAATGGTACTACATATTGGTTGGTAAGTAATTTGCACAGCTGATAGATACTAATAAATATTCAATAAAAATTAACATTTCTCACATTCTGTGGCATTTTTGGAATTGATGTTAAGTAGAGAACCGTGACACCTGGAATTGCACACTCGCTTTGCCTCAAAACAAACACATAAATTACTATTGCATTTTCTAACTCAACATCCACAACAATTTTTTTGTCCCTTGACCACCCACCAAAGATGTTTTTTTAGCAGCTTCTCTCTCATATTATATTGGTATCTTTTTGGAGAGATCATTCCAATTCTCAAGGATGTATTCCAGACCCTTTAATTTAGGAGTAGCTTTTTCAATCACAGTAATGTAACTCCTGTGAAATAAACTCTGTTAGGGTGTCCCGTACTTTCTCTACCACCACAATTGTCAGATTTTTACCATCCTCTTAAACTAAATCAAAATCAGACACTGCGACCCAGCCGATTGTCCCTACTTCAATTTCTCCATGTTTTAACATTGGTATCTTTTTGGAGGGATCATTCCAATTCTCAAGAATGTATTCTAGACCCATTAATTTAGGAGTTGCTTTTTCAATGACAGTAATGTAGCTCCTGTGATATAAATTATGCAGTACACCATGGTTATTAACAAGGTGATACTAAGGTGGTTATTCATATCCCTTCCCCTGTACATTCTCTACCACCACAATTGTTAGATTCTCCCTATCAGATTCAACTAAATCAAAATCAGACACTGCTACCCAGCCAATTGTCCCTACATCAATTTCTCCATGTACCTTTTTAGCCTTTGGTTTCTTTTCTTTCCTGTTTCATCTCCACCTCAAAATTAAAATTTCATTTGTTTCCTTTTTGGTGATTCATAAAAATTTAATTCTTCTGTTTCGTTCTCCATTTTTGATTTAGCTTCATCATAATATAATTTACTAGCATGTTTGTAACACTACCCCCATAGTGTGATTGTATTCATTAGGGACCCAACATCTTCATGCTTGGAACTCGCTCATCAATTTTTTGCCACGTGTCTATTTTACTTTTTCAATATGCTTCTTCGTTGCACTATATCCTCAGTGTTTTCAATAAGTGGAACTGTTGGCCAAATTTTTGCATCTTGTAACATATCTGATGGTATCTCTACAGATATTCTTTTGATTAAATTTAATCACAGAAATTCGACTGATACATCAGTCAACTCTCTTGGTGGAATGAAAGTTGAGTCACCTTCTGCGGCGATTGTTTCTTCATTATCTTTATGTACCGACTCATTTTGCATCATTTATTAAGCTTCCATTTTTATTTCAATAGTGGGGTTTTTTCATGTAGGCATTGGTATCGTCACTTAATGAGCTTGACAAATTTTTGCTTAGATGATAGCCACTGTCTTCTGCTATCTGAGTGTCTCCTGGTATCAGCAAGTGTTCAACTTCATATGGAGGTTTATCATCTAAAGCGCTAGGTTTTGATTTGATATCAGTAAGATATGACATATCATTATAGTTATGATTATCACATCCTTCTTCCATATTGTAGTGGAACAGAAGATAAATAACGTTTTTTTTATGTGAAAGATACACAATTTAATCAAAATTCAACATTTCACTTACACCTCATCACATGTTACATGCTGTGTTACCAAATTAGCATTATTGTCAAAGTTGCTATTACACATACTATTTTCATTTAATATTGAACTAAAATTAGGTGAATTTTTGAGGATAATGATTAAGAAAAATAAAACTCATGCATATCTTCGCTAACATTATCCTTTTCTTCAACGTCGATAGTATTTTTTACTTCAGTGAAACAATGAGAATTAGATCAAACCCACATTTCCTGAATAGTATTATCATATTCTGCCTCAGTCACCCCACTAATCTCATCACAAAATTGATTTTGATTTCATGGTGCATCTTGTCTCTCCGTTTTGCTGTTAGACTACCATAAAGAAAAGGGATATATGAACTCCTTCCAGACGATAATAATGATGCATCCATCTCAGTTATCGATTCAGTGTCACAATTATCTTCATATTGTGCACCCAATTATGAGACATTGACTCTTGCCATCTAAATTGGAGTGTCATGACAGACACCAAAATGATGATTGAGATTAGTTTCCACAGATAATCTTTTCAGCGGTTTCTCTTTCATTGGTAAAATACTGATGCCAACATGATGCTCTTGACTAAAGCACGATTCATAGGGAGTTGAACCTGCTTTCAAAGTTTTATGCACTTGTATGTTGCATGTCCATTGAATATAATTAAATCCCAATGGTCATGAGTTGGTTTAGGCTCAAATAACCGCTTACCTAGTTTCTTCTCTACTTCGAAATTCATTTGCTTCAATCCTCCATCACTTTCTGAGTGCCTAGGTTTGCCTCAAAGGAATAAACAGCCAAGCCACTTCATTTCACAAATTACATCTGCAATAACTTATCCGAAAAAGCTCTATCCTTGTTTTATTGTTGAATGCTGCATATTAAATTCTTCTTCATTATCAGTATAACCAATGAAGGTAAATAACTCAATCAGTTTCTAGGCAACTCCAATCGCTTTTTTATTCGAAGTGGAATTAAATGACAGATTTAATTCCATGATCATGGTACACCATAAGAAATCTGATTTACCATTAGGCATTGACTGAAAATCAATAAGATCTAAATATCAACATGATCCAAAGACTTGTGAGAGAATGGGCTGATGTCCTGCAGTTGGATGCTTCAATAGCATATTCAACTGATACAAACAGGACACACGTCTCCAATAGCTCGAGCGCACCATCTAGGAACGGATCTCTTATACCTGTTTTGAGACAGCATATAGTGTGTGTGACTTTTTGTGATCCTTCTCAAATTGATTGATAGAGCGAATACATTCAAACAATGTACCATAGTGCCGCACTTGTTTGTAGTGCTCTAAGGAAGGATTTATTTCCTTGTATACTAATATACCATCATCATCTCTCTCCAGGTGGATTTTATCATCCTTTCTCTTATATGTGTAGAGAGATAAAAAGCTAGCGAGATTAATCTCTTTTATCTTTACTAACACCCATTTTCATCTCAATGATGGCTCTCTTTATGGTATTAAATCGATTTATGCTGAGGAGATTACTTCTCATAAGTTATCATTGATTATCTTGTTGAAAACATCATAAAATTAGCCTTAGATCACCAAGAATCAATGTCCCTAAATCACATACACTCAACATATCAGATGGCAGAATGTTTAACAAAACATTATTTCTTCTTCCTTCTCCATTGGGCATTGCAGCCTTTTCAGAAACAGATTCAATCACAATTGAAATATTTCTGCATGAAAAACGACAGCATGAGTCAATTTCATTATCCTTTTTAGATATCATCGACAAATGGATTCATAAAACTTTCTATGTATTGTTGGACAGTTCAAAAATGCAGGTAAGAACTGCTGCTAATTTGAGTGGAAAGCGACTGCTGAGTTGGGTGTGTCATAAAAGTGTGAGATTTTATGAAATTAATTCAGACAGGAGATACTATCACATTTTTGAGGGAATACATCAATGCCCTGAAACAGTATCTGCCCAATCAGAGAAATATGACAGTGTGGTTACTTTTCTATCACATACAAAAATAGAACAGTTGGATGTTTCCAAAAAATCATGTTTCTTTAGTTCTACTTTTAGTTGTAACAAAATTGGACAACATGAAGACCATAGCATTTCTGTTGTGAACATGGTGTAATGATTGGAGTCACAAGTTGATTGCCAACATGTTGATTCCCAGGAGTATCAAAAAAATGTATGACGAATTGGTCACTTTAGTATGGGACAAAAAGGCTATGGTCAATAATTTCCTGAAAAAAATTGCGATTAACTAGTTGCATTTTCAGTCATGACAGAATGGTCCAGAATGGTCCAGAATGGAAATAATTGTTTTTTGTTGTAACCACAGAATAATGGTCAGCATTACAGCTTGGTTGCCAACAAATATAATAGATTTTCAGTATAGGCTCATTTTGACAGACTTAAATTACAAAGTTAATGTTATCACTTTTACAAAATGGAGAAAACAAAACCTGAAACAATATATTGTAAAAGCTACTTACATTAGATAATACCAAGTCTATTGGAATACTGTCAGAACCATCCATCCCTTCCATGACTTTTGCCTCTAACAGAGCTGAAATAACTAAATCATTAATTAGGATAAAAACAATAGCAATAATAGTTCTAACATTGAATAGTTTGGTCACTCATTTGTTCAATACATCCCACAGGTAGGCTTAAAACTATCTGCAGTAGAAAGGGTGTTTTTGGTCAAGAGATCCTCTGGATCAAACACCTACCAGATGGATGAATTCTTGTCTTAGTGTCCCAAAACAACAGTGCAAAGGGAAAAAAATAACAATGATTCCCCAGATGATGGATCCTTCAACAATACACCTTTGACAGCCATTGATGACATGGCCCTGGTGGTAGTCCCCATAGCTTCTATTGCCATTGCAAGCTGCAAGCAATTATATGAGGGACTTCTGCTTACCATAACGAACAATCTCATCTAACTCCAATTATATATTGCAAACAAACAAAAATCAACACTATTGAAAGGTACTCTATCAAGGTATATCTGAAGAGGATCTTAGCATCATTTTGAATAAACAGTGTGGGAAGCCCATGGCTGTCAGTATTGTTGTATGCTATGCTTCCACCTTGCTTTTTGTCAGAAGCAAACACATCACTCATATTTCCACTTTGATGAGGAAGGCAGCAATTTTTCCAGAGACTATCTCTAGCTGTTAGGCATGTAATGCTGTCAAGCTCCTCAGAGCTCAATATTGCATTTACATCACTGCATGTCATAGTGGCACCTTGGTACACCACTTGATTATTCCAGTTGGTGTTTAAAAATGTACCATTAGAATCTAGGCATAATGCACATTGATTATTTGGTAACTCATAGCAGCACTCAGGAGAGACAGTGAATTGAATGCTTTCACACTTATCATCACCCTCCTTTATGCGTTCACTTAGCAGACTTGTATAAACATCAATGCAAGTTGATGCTAATCCTTCATAAGTTAATTCATGATTCCAGTTAACTGCCATTCCTATGCCTCTACATAGACCACACTGTTTGAAACAGCATGATTCAAACAAGTTCTCCTTAGCTGATATACATTTATCACTTTGGCTCATATCTGCCTCTAGATGGACTGATACATCACCACATGTTTGATTTCTGCCCTGGTACAATATATTTTTCTCCATCAGTAGGTCATACTCAGAATCCTTTGCCTCACAGAGATCACATGGAATATCATAACAACATTCATTGAAGTGTTTCTGCTGAATCTGTGTGCATTGATCAGTGCCTTTTTTAATTTCATTCATGCTAAAAAGGTTTGTTTCAATTTCAAAGCAACCAATTGAAGTCCCTTCATGATTTACTGTCACGTCTGGATTGAGTTGATAATCTTGACAAAGGCTGCATTTGTCAAAACAGCATGTCTCAAACAGATCATGTTGTGCTATTAAACAAATATTCTCTTGTGATTCAACTCTTGTTATCAAATGATTGTATACACCATAGCAATCATTTTGTGCCCCATTATATGTAATATTCTTATCCAATATACTGTATGATTTTTGTCCAATAAGACATAAGTTACATGGTGATTTGGGAGGAGTGTAACAGCATAAGCCAGAGTATTCTTGCTTGACCTGTTTACATTCAATGGAATCATTGACAACTCTGTTCTTCAATAAAGCAGAATCTAACTCCAGACATGTCATTTGATTCCCATCATATGTGACTTGTGCATACCAATCTTTTGCTGAGGGACAGATCTCACATTTGTTTCCAGCACCCAGAATATCAGGTGATACATTCTTGCAACATGCATCAAAATGTTCAGATTGCATTTTCTTACACTCTTCACTGCCTTCTTCTACAATGGACCCATCAATTATCCATGTCAGCTCACCACATGCAAAAGTGAGGCCATTAAATTCAACAGGGTTGTCCCAGTATAGAGTACCATTTTCTCCACAAATGCTACATTTGTGATAACAACAACTGTCTTGAAGTTCTGTCTTGGCAGCTTGGCACATGAAACTAACTTGCTCCTCTCGTGACACTAAAAAACTATTTAATTCCATACATGTTGTAGCAGCACCATAAAAAGTGACACTACTTTTGTCACGAATATCTCCTTGACCAATACTTGACTTACACAAGATGCATGGATCAGTAGGGATATTATAGCAACATGCCTCAAACAAAAGATTTTTAGCTTTACTACATTCATCTGATCCTTCTTTTATCACCCTAGTAGCAAAGTTGAGGCCAATATCAAGGCATGTAGTGGCAGTATTATTGTAAATTACTTCAACAGATGTATCCATCTGAGCACCTGTACATATGTTACATTTTTGAAAGCAGCATGATTCAAATAACTCAGTTTTTGCTGAATTACATATATCACTACCGTCCTCAGTCTTCCGAAAGAGAGAGTTGCTCACATCAGTGCAAGCTCTAGACTCTCCATCATAATCAACTATGAAAGGTCCATTGATTTCATACCAAAAATCATCCTTTTTACACAAAGAGCATGCAGGGATAGAATAGTCAATTGGTGCATAGCAACATTTTTCAGAATACTTATTTTGCAAATCTTGGCATTGTGCTGTGCTCTCTTCCATTTCGTTGCTTGTGAAATACCAATCAAAATTTCCACAAGAAAAGCCCATCTCCCCTTCAAATTCTACAGAGGAATCCCAATCTACTTCATCATTGTTCTTACAGAGGGTGCATTTATCAAAACAGCAATATTCTGTCAATGCCTCCTGGGATGACATGCACTCCTCTGTTCCATTACTCACCCGACTACCAATAAAATTTGCTACAGTTTCACATGTTTCTGTTTTCCCAGAGAAGTCAACCTTGGTATCCTTCCTCACAGCACCTTGTTCACAAAGAATACATGGTTTCTTTGGGGCATCATAGCAACAAGATTCTGAAAATTGGGACCTGACATTCAAGCAATCTTGACTATCATTAGAAACATCAACTGTTGTAACTGTATGGAGCTGTAAGCATGATATATTTGTGCCATCAAAGATGACTTGTGCTGTCAAATCTTTTATTTGGCTTTCATTACAGATAGAACATTTTTTATAGCAGCAGTCACTAGAAACAGAATCCTTTGCAGATGAACATGTAGTGCTATCTGATTCTATCTTTCTGATTAAGTAGTCATATACATCAGTGCAGTTTGATGCAGTGCCCCAAAAATCAACTGCAACATTAGAGTATGCCTCCAAGTATTCTGTTTCTGCTTGGCAAAGATTGCATGGAGTAATAGGTTGAGAATAGCAACACAAACTTCTGTATGAATCTGAAATTGTGGAACAATTTTTAGATGAATTCTCAATTTCATGTTTGCCAAAAAATGGTTTGAAGTCACCACATGACATCTGTTCTCCATCATATTCAACCACCATATCCCAGTCTAAGACAAGGTCTTTGCCACATATGTCGCATAACTCATAGCAACAGGTTGATTCTAGATTCTGCACAAAAAATAATTAGTGATCCATGAGTAAAATATGATGTTTCTAAAACAACAACAGAAGTGAAAACATCTATCTTGCCTTTCTTGTTGCTGAGCACTTTTCACTTGAGTTTTCTTCTCTTCTCACCATATCTGTTACTTCTTTGCAACTAAACTGAGCATCATCAAACTGAACTTGGTTGTCCCATCGCACGTATTCATCACAGATTTCACAAGGAGCCTTGGGCATGATGTAACAGCATATGCTTTGAAATTCAGACTTTGTCTCAGTACATTTAGCACTGTTAGCATTCACCTCATTTGCAGTCAAGTCTGCTTCTATTTGCCCACATGTCTTTGCAGTATCAGTGTCAATGATGTAGTCCCAAGCAAGCTGTTTTTGTCCACAAAGGTTACATTTATCAAAGCAGCAATTATCAAAATGTTTTTCTTTGGTCAGTCTACAAATTTGAGTGTCATTTGATTCTGCATTCAACATGTTATCTATTATACCACATGTGACATTTTTTCCATCATTCTCAACTATTGATGCCCATAAAAGGGTGAAAATGCTGTCATCTATAAGGAAAGTAAAATGAGTTAACAAATAATGAAACTGAAAATTATGTTACCAGTAAATTTGAACTGTATTATTACCTTTTTGACAAATACTACATGGGTTTGTAGGGTACTCAAAACAGCAATCTGGAGCATATTTTGACTTAATTGTAGCACACTGATCTGATCCATCTTCTATGAAGTCTGCATATAGTGAGGCATCAATAGAGGAGCACGTTGTTTTGTTCTCAGATGTTAAACTCTCAGTAGCATTACTTGTGTTTCCCATTTGAGGGGAGTCTATGCTTGACCCATCAAATTCTATCCACCATTTCAATCCTAGGCCTTCACAAAACGAACACTGCGAATAACAACAATCACTGAACAAAGCATCACGTGTTGTAATGCATTTCGTGCTTGTGGCCTCTTCTGGTGCAAGCATCTTGTCTACAAGATAGCATGATGCCACTGAGTTATCAGACAAAGTCACATTATGATCAGATCTTATACTAAAATGAACCAAATCTTTCTGACAGAGCCAGCATTGGTTTTCAGGATAATCATAGCAACAATCTTTAGATAGTGATAACTGGGCTGTATCACATGCTTTACTGCTCTTAGGGACAGTTGAAAACACATCATTGTCAATGTTACCACAAGTTGTTGACTTGGTTGTTCCATTTATTTCTATTTCTACATTGACCCAAGATTTTATGCCTTGTTTTGTACTTTGTAGAAGAAGACACAGAAGATAAAAATAGAAAGAAATATATAGAAAAGATTCTATGATATTGTATGAACTCACGGATCAGGGCAAATTTTGCAAGTGTTAGAGTTCAACTTGCCACCTCCTCCTGCTTCTCCGCATGTTACACCAGCAAAACAAGTTTCTCCCTCAGCACAGTCATCACTGCTTCCAGAGGGGCATGGGGTCTTACATAAGGACACTGCAGTGTCCCATGTAATTCCACAATACGCTTGATTTGCTGATTCTTCATCTAAAATGCTTTGCGAGCCAGATGAATTAGAAGTGATTATATTGGTCGAATTAGATCCACCGGTGTTGGAAGCAGCAGGAATCATGTCAATTGCCCACACCATTGTACCCCCAAGGCATATATTTGATGCAAAATCCACCTTGGACTTGAATGTTTCAGGGTTGTCATAAGATATTAGCTGATTCTTGTCTTTAACCATAACTGCAGAAAATGATGCTGTATCCATTTGAATTGAATTGTATCCCACACCTTCACCTTCTTCAGTCCACTGATGAATTTCAACGTAGGGAACAAAACCTTTCGTATCTAGACATCCACCAATTGCAGTCTCGTTAGAATCTTTTTCAAAGGGACAGCCTAAAGAAACACATGTTTTATTTGATATGGTGTATGACCTGCCATAGGCGGCTAGCCCAAGCACAATTTGAGATGCTGGTACACTGCTATTTGTCATCATATAGTTGATGGTGCTATTTATTACTCTAACATCTGAGTGGGCACCAATAATGGGAGGATCATCCCAAACACCATGAATATCATATGCCATAACTATATTGATACAATATGAAAAGTATAAAAGTATAGAAGATGATGTGGGTAATCAGTCATAAAAAAATGAGGAGAGTCCCCGTATGTCCACATGAGGTAGCTTAACATCATAAAGACGTAACAGCACCTACCGTTGAAAAAGTCAACTGACTTCGCCATTTTCTCCAAGTCAAAGCCATCTTTTAACCTTTCAATAGATACTGGGATGGCGACACTCAATTCAAACTTTTCTGGCGCTTGATCAAAGTACTTCCGTAGTTCTTCGCACAGAAGAGCATAATTATCTTTGTCAAATGTGATATTGCCTCCTCTTTCTTCATCCCCCTTTGTGAAGACGTATGTAAAGAAAAGTTAAGGCTAGTGATTAACTTTCGATAACACAGCAATAAAAATAGTAGCATTCAAAAACAGTAGCAATGGTACAAGAAATGAATGAAAGAAAAAATTACCGGATATTCCCAATCTAAATCCAAGCCGTCAAAGCCATATTTTCGAAGAAATGCCACTGAACTCTGTGCAAACTTCATCCTGGCTTTCGGATTTGATGAGGTGACACTGAATCTATACAAACGCTCGTTATCTGGGTCATTATGGGTCCAGCCACCAACGGCTAACACAAGCTTGACACTAGGGTACCTGTTTTTAAGGGCTAAAAAGTCTTTGTATAGCCCGCCTTTGATATCTTCTTCAAAATCCCATGCCTCAAGAGTACTGTAGGAAGATATTGCTGCAAATGCATACACAACATGAGTATATGATGAAGCATCAATTGATTCAGGTGTGAATGGATTACAGGTATCATTGCGACTGATGATGATGATCATCAGTACACGATTGTTGAGTCTTTAGAATGAATGCTGATACGTTATTGATGAATGAAGTGACTCACTAAATGCTCCAGCTTTGCCAGTAAGCGACATTTTTAGACATAGTTCTTTGATCCTCACAGTACATAGGAATATTCACCATAGTAGCAAAGTTCAACGAAATATTTGACCCGTCTTCTTTAGAAGTTAATGATTCGCAAGGAGTATCTGCAAAGCATTGCTCCTCAGGAGGACACTCAGCGTTCGTTCCACTAGGACATGCAACAGCAGAATCACAATTTTCCACAACTGTCTCCCATGAAGTACCACAAAAGAATTTCGATGTGACGTTATCAGTTTCAATTGGATCAGGCTCTTCATCGTCAGACTTTCGACAATTAGCACCACTGAAGCAACGCTGCCCTTTTGGGCATTCCTTGCTGTATCATGAATTTATTTTTGCAACGGCAAATTCTAGATTACATCGAAACCATGAAAATTGAAGTATAAGACGATAAATAATTCAACAGGAAGCTTACTCATCTCCCGATGGACATGATTGGGCCGTTTCACAGTCAATTGTATCCCATTGTTTAGAACCTTCAAAGTGATGAAAAAAATATTAAATAAGTGCTCAGTGACAAGTAAAAATGAATATTTTTTCTCACAGTACATCGCTTTTTTTAGTTGCTCCAAGCGATCCAATAAATCGATGGTTGGGACTTGAGTTGGATCAAGCGTAGGTCCTCTTGGAGTTGGCTTCCTGGTTGGTTCTCGTTTGCCCCAAGTTTCACCTTCGTTGTCTACTTCGGTCTTTATCAGAGATGATAGCCCGTCTCCTCCTTCACTATTGGTGTTAGTTAAGCTGCTTGCCCAGTCTTCGCCTTCATTATCGACTTCGTTTGAGCGCGAAGGTTGAGAAGGAGGCAGTGTCATAAAAGATTCGGTATCTTGCAATGGAGTAACAGGAGCTGAACTCTCGACCAAAGACAGCTGTGGTTTGCTGCAATCAATTGTGGACTGATAGCAACTCTCTTCAGAAGGACAGTCACTATTGCGTAGACAATGAAAAGTTACGGGGGCAATGATTTAAAAAAAAATGGCTCCTCAAACTTACTCATCATTACCACTCGGGCATGGAGTACTTTCGCCGCAAGAGATATCGTCCCAGGTGTTGGCACAGTAAAACCCAAGCTTTTGACTTGCTAATAGGCCATACAAATCAGTAGGGCGGTCGGTTGGGTAAGGAGTCATAGGTGAACTGGGATCTCGTGTTGGAGCAAGGATAATTGGAGAAAAAGAAGAGCTCTTGGTGATCGGACTATCGCTTGGTACTTTGCTGCGCGCCCTGCAAGCCTCAACAAAAGCCCAGCAAGAATGTTCAGGGTTCTCACATTCAGAAGTCTGTCCTGAGGGGCATGGTTGATGACAGTTCTTCACAACATCATTCCAATCGATGCCTATCAACTCAACAACAATAAAATTGAAACGAAAAAGCATTCATTCTAAGTTATAAGAATTCATCAATGGCAATGTAGAGCTATCAATATGCATGCTTACCACAATAATATGAAGAAAGTGTTTGCTTCGCAATAACTCCAGGTGGAAGAGTAGGAATTAAGCTAGGGAAAGAGCTAGATGTAGGATGTGGACTCACTGTCGGAGAGATAACTTGATTTTTCTGGCCACCAAAAACAGAAACTTGCTCCCCGCCGAAGCCAGGGATATATATAACGATTGGAGATAGCGAGGGAGTGACAGTTGGGGTCCCTGTCACGTAACCCTTTTCTTTCTTGCATGACGTGAATGCCCAACATTCAAGATCTCTAATCGAAAATCACGCAGATACATTGCAAAAATGTGAGCAAAAGAATTGAAAGACTCAGAAGCACTGTCAAGTTACAATCATCATAAACTCACCCTGGGCACTCATTGGAGTTTCCAGAAGAACATCTGACCATACAAGTTTCATCAGCATGAGCCCACGATTCTCCACAAAAAAAGAACACTTAGGTCAGTAACGAGTGCATTTGAACGCCAAGACAATGAATTAGAGTTGACATTAAATTTACTTTCGTGTATGTATCTTTGAGATCACATAAGCTATGAAAGTACTCACTAGAAGGATCGTTTTTATCAACAGGTGGTTTTGACGGTAGATCTGTAGGCTTGAATGTCACAGTTGGAGCATAAGTTGGTGTAGGTTTGGTAGTCTTTATTTGTTTGAAGAATAAATGAGTTGATGAAAACAAAGAAAATAGTGTCGGAGTAAAATGATTCAATCTTACTGGTAGTGGCGTTGGAGTTTTGGTTGGAGGTCCAATAGGACTTTTGCGGTTCATACAGAAAATTATACATGATTGTCACTCAATGACTTTGGAACGAAATCACTACGGAACGAAGAAGCTGTAGATACACTCACGATGATGTTGGATAGCTTGTAGGCTTGCCTTTTTTAGGCTTGATAGTAGGCGTCTTAGTTGGAGGACTAGGTGATGGAGGCTCAGTAGCGAGAAAATCACATGGTGTTTGTGTCCAGCAGAATTCGAATTCGGGGCAATCTTTGTCGTCTTCACAATGTTGTTTAGTGTCGCAGTTGTCTCTTGCCTTTCTCATGAGATGATATCGAGATCAAAAAAGTAAAAGTTTAAAGACATAGACGGTTTTAAAGTCAATGATTTTCAAAGCAAGGCATCAGCAACATATAACGAAAATGCATTATGCAAATATGATTACATACATCCGACCAAAATGCACCACAAAATGAATTTCTATGCATCGCAACCTCTGCTGAGACCACCGGCTTGGGTGTTGGCCGCGACGTTGGAATTCTACCACTATTTTCATCGCCAGGATCCCCCTCATTCACACTGGTACTTCCGTTGACGCTGGTACCATTATTATTGTTTTGAGTCTGATTTTTCTCCATCTGATCTAATGTTATCCCATTCATATCTACTGCATTACATTTTGAAAATGCAAAACAAAGTTGATCTTCGGGACAATCATCATCACTTCCAGATGGACACCAAATTTCACATCGTTCCTGGGCATCAGTCCAGTCATATCCACAATAGTACTTATTCAATTTCGATTCATAAGTAACTGGCGCAGGAGTTGTAGGTGAAGTAGTTGGCGATGGCGGTGAAGGAGCCTTAGTTAACAATCGTGCATCGCAGGGAGTGTTAAGAAAGCAAATTTCACCCTCAGGACAGTCATTCAAATTTCCGGACGGACAGTTTGTTAAGCATTTCCCAATCGCATCATCATACCCCTTTCCACAAAAGTAATGATCTTTTGGATCTGGGCTGGGTTTACTAAGATCAACGAAACCGCCAGTCACGTTAGCACCTATTCCAGTAGCCTCCAAATTCTGTCCCCCAGTTACACCGTGCATGGCACTGAATTGCGCTCCATGGCCATACCGTGTATCACATTCTGTAAAAGCCCAACATTGCTGACCGGCGATGATGCACTCATCGTTTTGACCGGAGGGACAATTCTGTCGAGTTTCACATGAGCTAGAGGCTTCCGCCCAACTAACACCACAAAACATGTTTGTTCCATAAGTATTCGTATACAGGCCAGAGAAGGCGTCTTCGAGTTGACGGGAAAATGTAATGGTTTTTTTAATACGACCTAATGAGTCACCAAAGTGATGAAGGTGTTCTGATTCTTGTTGTTGCTGCTGCTGCTTCTGATTATGATTGTGGTGTATCGGTAGTGAAGCAAAAGAGGATACTAATTTTGTCTCTGTCTGACTTTGTTCCGTTAACCAATCTAACTGCAATTGAATATGATAAATTTCCATGAGACTCCTTTCTATCGTAGCATGTTTTGAGTTATTTTTTTTTAATTGCTCATATCGCTAAAAGCATGTATCATAGCGTTTTGATTGAAATCAAAGAAGTAGTTCCTCAGTAGAGAAATAAAAATGCTTACTAATGAAATATTGTGAAAGCAAACAGTCAATTCGACTCACTTCTAAATGCAACATCTCGAAACTGTCGACGTATCGACTCAATAAATTTTGTTCCTCATAATGTTTATGTTTCAACATTAATTCTGTCTTATCAATTCTTTGTTGTTGTTGTTGCTGCTGATGTTCTTTTTCCTGCGGTTGCTGTTGTTGTAAATCATTCCAGTAGAGCATTAGCTGCTGTTGTTCAGGAGAAGCTGCGACTGAATCATCACTGTTGTCTGTTCTAGAATTTATTGCACGGTTATCAAAACTATTAACACTTTGAATCCACCTGGAAGAGTCAAGTGAGAAAAAATCGACCTTTGACTCTTGATAATATTTATCCTTGAAGGTATCTTTGTTCCCATCAAAAGAAATCGTGGAATGATGAGACTCAGACTGAGTATAGGGCAATGTTCCCAAAGTAAACGAAACAAGAGCAGGTGTTGATGACGCCAGTAGAAGGGCGATCACAGTTTTAGAATCGTACGTTCCTCTGTTTCGGCGCGAAGAGGGACTGTCACAACATCGGTTTGGTATAGTCAACAGTAATGACCCTAATGACATGTCAGTGCTTTTACAATATACAATTTATAGCTTGAACAACAGAATCTATCACAGAAAGTTATTCCGAAAGAATGGGAAGAAGTAGGGGTTTTGTGCAGTTTTGTGAAATTTTCAGACATCCATTTTGAAGGGAAAAATGCATAAACCTCTTGAACTCACATGATGATCAGTGTGAAGTTACAATGAAAAAAATTTGACCCAACTGTGACACTATTCATGTGGCCATGTTAGTGAAGTCCGAGCTACCTTTCTAGCGCAAAAAACTTATTAGAAATGATAAAGTAGAAATACGTGATTCACACAGGAATTATTTCTGTGAATGGCAAGGTACAATAAGGCTGCATGTTTGAGTCAGGGCTGTTCTAGACAGAGGTCGGATCCGACCACTCATGTCAGGGCCATTCCAAACAAGGGCACTTTTGGTCGGATCCATAATTATGATGCTGAGACGAGAATTACCGTAATTGTCGATGTTTAATGACTGTCAGGGT
>JALLAW010000279.1:0-14985 GCA_036939535.1 Cyclotella kingstonii | reverse complement strand
AGAAGAGATTGTGTCATCAGTAAATGAAGTTTGTGCCTCTGACGCTGCAATAACATTAATTTACTTGCAGAATGACGTTCCAAACGACACTAGCAACACGATTAAAAAGAGAAAAAAATAGTTGAGGGCAGGAAAATATTATATTTGAAAATATCTCATATGAAGGTAACAAGAATAAAATTTGTTAGACATTAAGTTGCAAAATGTTATTAAGAATGATAAAAAGTTTGGTGCATGGGAGGATGAAATAAGGCTTGAAAAAATTTTGAATGAAAATTGAACGAGGTGCGATGGTGAAATCGACCATTGAAAGATCACAGGTCACCAATGTTATAATAATGCAATGAATGATATAGTGGATAGTCGTTTACTGATTCAGTGGTTCTCTGTCGGGTAAAGGTGGTCTATTATTTGCACACAGAGAGATAACTTGATCTCAGCATTTGAATGCATGCATTGGACACTAGTCGCTCGCTATGTTTTTCGAATATTTGGACTATCTGACATTAATCTAGAGTTAGAAATGTTACATTCAATGAGAGAAAAGGTAAATATGGCACTTGTCCTTGTAAGGATGCCATTAGGTCGCAAAACCATGGATGGAAGTATTACACTGTTGACGTCATTTGTTCGTTGCCACAGGATGAAGAAAATAATGAGGTAAATACATCGGATTTCGTTTCATGTTACTAAGAGGAAGTGAACAATTTGGATCCGGAATTACGACCAATCTCATTGGAGGTTGCACTATCTGCGTATGAATTTTTCTTTTGTAAAAAACAGCGCCAAAAGATGGAAAGATATTTCCAAACTTGAAGACAGTTTATCTTAGAGAGGCAATTCATTATACAAACAATTGTCTTCAATGGGATGGGAGTAACAATACGAAGAAGAAGGTGTACAAACGTATTGCTTATATTGTCAGTGATATCAATGATTTCCAAACATTTCAAAAGTATGTTGAACCCGATGCATAGATTAGTAAGAATGTTGAGGGTAATAGTAAGAGGAAATGAGCTACCGCTCACACAAAAAGGTATAATCCATAAATTGGAAAGATATTCTCTCTAGTTATCCTTAATGTTGTTTTTGCTGTAATATATTAGGCCAAAGTGTTAGTAATAATGATTGTTAATCGAATTTATTAAACTTTGATAACAGCGAGAAATTAATAGCCTAACGTTTGTCTATTGCCGCGATACATGTCTTGTCGACGTTAAAAATGGTGAATAATGTGACTTCAGTACATTCTATTACGGCTGATATCTGGCGAAAACAGCGTTACATGACGCGAAAACATCTGTTTATTTGTCACTAAACGCTTAATTATCGAAGTTATTGTATATGAAAAATTCATGTATCGTTGAAATAATCTAAATACACGACGACTTTTCAGTAAAAAAGCGTTACATAACGAATAATAATAAAGATATCCGTCTAGTGACGAGGATACATTTAAAATGGCGTTTTTGGTACATAACTGTCCAGTAAGTTACTTTCTTTGTACGACATTTGGGTAAAATTGTCCTTGCTTCACAACGATTATTTCTTATCGGGGTTGCTATACGCCATTTCAAACAATATGTCGTCATACTGTAAGGTTAAACTTCGAACCTAGAAGTCGGCGTATGATGTAGATAGCGACATTTTACTAGAATTGGCGTATAACAACAATCATATTGCGAAACATTCGTCAAGTAACGCATTTGCAGCGATGTTCCCGTTACAGTTATGTCTATAGCTGTCATACATACAATCAAATTTAAAACAATTTATAACTATCGCCATATTAATGGGAACATTTGTTAAAATCATCGTCTTTGGATGAACATTTCGACTGATAACTGCAACTAAATGTGACAATAAATGAGAATTATCATCGTATAGCGAAGTGGATTCGTAATTAAACGATGATTTGCATAAATAAGCGCTCTATTGCGTACTGAAACCAAAGACGACTACAGCTATTAACTACAAATATCAGACAGACTATTCATTTTTACTATTATCATTAAGGGTGCTATTGCTACGGTTCATTGTCATGGCAGTCAATAGGAGCTGGAAATGGCCATCTTATTGCTCATCGCTACGATGATTTCCCTCTTGGATGCTTCGAAAGCCATCTTCACATCGACGCAACTTCTCTCTACGTTCCTCATAACGCAATCGACTATCTTCCATACCTTCAGCCTCTCTCATTCGACGATTTTATTCTCCCTTATCAACTTTTGTCTGATGGAATATGAGTGCAAGAACCTTATCAAGAGCAATAGTCTCTGATTTTGGCGATCGTTTCCGGCTCATCGCTTGGTCGGCAATGTCAGCAACTTTTCGTTTCATTGATTCAGATGTGTTTAAGAGTTACTCGTGTTCTCATTCGCCATCTGAGACAAATCAATGGGTATTTTGATGCTTATCTACTTCAATGGCAGATGCATATTCACCTTCGATGTGGACCTCCTCCTCCTCATCATCATCTGAAGTATCGTCAACTTCCAAAGTAAATTTTTGTGAAGTTATTTTAGGGAGAAGTTAATTGTCAATTAATTCTTGACAAAGAAAACTACCGCATTCATTTACTATCTTCTGCCTACATCCTTTGGCCGCTTGATATCCCAAGGCTGTTCACTTGAGCCAGTTTCTTCCAACTGGCTCACAAGACATTAGAATGTGAGTCTAATCGTCTTACCTAAACGTCGTGTCTAAGGGAATTGGTAACTCTGGACTGCTGCTAGATTATCCCAATCAAGGGTACTGAATGGCATTGTATGATCAATAAGCTCGAGCATGTGATGTACTTCAGCGCCAGTAAACCCTGATCCTCGAATATTGGGAGTCTGACTAGGAGTGGCTCTCCGCGAATGTTAGGATGGCGTTAAAGATGCCAGGGATTTTTGAGAAAGATGAGGTTAGGCAGGAGAAAAAAGTTACTTGTGGCTCATGTCGACATGAAATGGGGTTGGGGAAAGACGTAAAAGTGGAGCAGAAAGGCACGAAAGTGCGCAATGTTTGTGAGATCCCATGTTTGTAAATAAGCTCAGAGCGTATTCACAAATATCAGGAATATTTGGTTTTTGTGATGCCCACTCTGAGCGATGTGACAAACGAAACTTTCAGGTGAGAAACGGGTTTCTCGCCGTTTTGCACAGATTTTGGTTAATTTGAGTAAATAAAGTATGGTCGAATGTCGGGAGCGCTCCAGTATCTACTAAGAAGAATTGTACTGTTGCTGATACCTCAACAAAATTGGCTGCTAAGACCCGATGAGATTACCTGTTTCGACCTGTCTTCCCTACAAGTTTGCTTGAATGTTCTATCCTCCAATCGATACTACATAATCTACAGAAAAGAACACTGAGATTTTCCCAAAAAGATGCCTGCTTCTAACTACCCTCCCTACTTGCTCAAATAGTTGTGTTTCCTCTTTACTGAATTCTCTCTACAGAATCGAAAAATGAGTCTTCTCTAAAGAGAATTCCATTAGTAAAGTGATATCCTTACATGTTTCCTTGAATCATTATCTCTCCTCCAATTGATAGAGAGACCTATAAAGAATTGACTGATAGAGAATTGGGAGATATGAACAACATGGAAATAAGAGTAAGAGGAGTTAATTTTGTAATGCAAAAAAGAAAATGAAAAAAGTGGTTTTACTTCTATTAAAGTTAAGATCAATACATTGTGTAAAAAATCTTCAGTCATTGAACTGATTCAAGATTGTATTTGGAAAAGCTCATTCATTGCTTGTGAATCATAAAGGTATGCCTCCTAGTGTGAGGTATGAAATTGATGGCATCCGATAAGCCTTGCTGTATTGGTCAGCAGATGGAATATGAACCACTTACCAATGTGTTGTTACGACTATATCTAAGCCATTTACGAGAGTTGAGAAAAATTGTTTAAAGGCGCAAGAGGTAGAGAGTAAGGACATTGCGAGAGTATCTCGCCAATCACAAGGAAATTTCATGTAATGACTGTTGGCTGTCACCTGTGGAATAAAAATGCAATGAAAAAATTATTACTACCTGTGTACTTATCATTTCTTAATCATAAATGTTGAGAGGGAACTAAGAGTCATTTCTTCACACATTGATATTGGTGCATTGATTCCAGTGATGTTTTTGTCTTATTTTGTCGTTACTCTTCATAGGATCTTGACAGCCATATGAACAACAATATTCTGCACAATCGACCAATGTGATTTATTACAATGATAATAATAACTTAGTGAGTTATCACTATAGGCTGAATGAACAGACCCGAATGTGAAATAACTATGTAGAAAGTAACGATGAGATTTAGTATAATGCATCTAATTATAAAATATTATGTTGACTACATTGAAAAAATTCATGATATTCATTACTGAAATTATTGTTGTTACTACATTATAGCCACTTTTCTTTTTTCTTTTTTTCTTTCAAGTAAGTCTGCTCCTGTCTCTAAATTATTTTTAGCTGCAGCAGACTCAGGGTCACCTACAAATAATTCCAAAAAAGTTTTTTTTCAAACTTCAATTTTCAACTTCAGCACAGTAGCAAATCGATTCGTTGACTTTCCCATTTTCGCAGTGATAGTATTTTATGATTTTATTGAATCATGCTTAGTATTTTTGCAGATTTCTTACCTATTTCTGGATGATCGACTGGCTATGGCATGATGTTTTCTCTCATATCAGCACACCACTTTCTTTTGCATAAAGATCCAGCACTTGTGCAACTTCATTGTCCATCTGAGTAGGATTAACAAAATATTTTTCAAAGCTTTACTTGACGACTTAGACGTGTCATAGGACATCGCTGTTGTTAGATATTTTTCATTATGGTACAACTAAAACTGAATAAGATTGGACATTGAAAAGATACCTATTTGTATCATTTCACTTTTGTGTGACTGGTGGAATGCTCTTACGCCTCTTGATGTAGCTGTTGATGTTAGATTAGGTCGATGACGCTACAATGCCTGTACTAAATAATGCAAGTGTGAGTTTTGTCTATCTATACATTAGTCCTTCCCTTGGATAGTTCCTATGTACCCCTACAATAACTAATTTCACCATGATGTTAGATTAGATCAACACCGCTATCATACAATACCTATAATAGATACTGCAAATTATTAATATGACTTTCATCTACTTCTCCATAGTTCCATCTCCTCCGTGTAGTTCAAATGTGCAACAACAACTCTTTATCATGACAAAATATTGGCTGCTTGCCACTGAGTACCCCTTCTTTCGTTTCATCTACATTTCCAAGACATATGGGAGGATTACATGTCCAAACAATACTCTCACATTTCTAATTAATTGTTTCACAAAGACAATATTTAACCATATGATAATTAATCATGATAATATTTTGGAGGTAACATCTGTTTCCCAACTCATTTAGATCATCGTTCCATTTCCTCTCCTGCTGCTTCACGTTTCCGTTGACCATACGTCTAATATAGGTGTACATTCTAAAACCCATGACACGCAAACGAATATGATAAAATGGTAAGCTTGATTAATGAGATTTACACTCCATCAAAAATGAAGAAGAAAATATGATCTCAACAACAAATAATTCTAGTTTCTGAAGTTCACCTGTTGAATCAGGAAGACAAGCTTGGAAAATATTGGGAGGAGATTCAAAGAAGGAGGTATGTGTGGTGGCAGTTCTAAGGAGTTACATCCCTTGTCATTGACCATGGCGGTGGTGCATGGGTGAATACTTGGGCGGACTGGAAAAATGAGGAGTTGTAGAATCTTGGTGAGAAGGTGCAGCATTGTTGGAAGGCAATATAACATGAGAATGGTAGTGGACAGAGGTGGAGGTGCCTAGTTGATTTAGAGTGATGTCCTATGATTTCAGCGACCAGTAGGGCGTAGGATGTACTTGTGGTAATGTGAGCTTATAGGGAGGTGGCAGGCATCTGTTGACTTCTTTCTCAAAAGGATGACAGCTCAAACATTTTTGTAGTACCATTTCTTACAGCATCTCTCACAACTGAATGGTATAAATTCATATCGTTTTGATTTACCATTTCTTTCAGTTGCAGTTGTACCTCATATAAAATTGACTCTGCATCTCTCAATAATGGTGCCAAGATAATATCTGGAGGTATACTACTCCAACCAAACGCTACACGCTACATTTGATTGCACATGTAATGTCAAATTTAGCTTGTAAATGTGACTGCACATTGTACAGTATGACCGATGCGAAAAAGGTGATGCTACAACCATACATTTTTCCATTGTACAGTTGTTGCATCACTGGTGGAGATACTCTTATGGTAATAACCAAACTGACACCCAGGAAATTTTGTACTGCATTGACCAAACTCTGCAAATGTATCTCTTTGAATATCAGTTTTCTACTAGAGAGTAATCAGAGCACAGCACTGCTATACTTTCATTGAAAAGTGCGGTGAAAAATGTATCATATGGTGCTTGCATATTATGAGATTTATCTTCTTCTTATGCCCATGTGTAAACTGATGAATTGCTATCAAATCAAAAAAGTCTCGTGACGTAAAAACTCGGAGGAAAGTATTGTACTATAGGACGCCTACCTACCATAGTAGGATTTCTGTCAACAAATATCTTTAGTGAGAACAGATTTGTTGACAGAAATCTTTCCACCTGCTTTTGACTTTCCGTAACAACGAATTCAATGTCTTCTGCGCCGCCTGTCCCACGTCAATCCACTCTCATCACCGTCTCCACTTGTAACCTGAATCAGTGGGCCCTCGACTTCACGGGAAACACGTCTCGCATTATCCAATCCTGCCAACTCGCCAAGTCACAAGGATCTTCTTACCGCCTAGGTCCCGAACTGGAAATTTGCGGCTATGGATGCGAAGATCACTTTTTAGAAAATGACACCTTTGATCATTGCTGGGAGTGTCTAGTAAAAATTTTCGAAGAAGGGGCGACAGATGGACTACTGTGTGATTTCGGAATGCCAGTGTTACACTGCGGAGTTCGGTACAACTGTCGCGTGATTTGTCACAATCGAAAGATATTGTTGATACGTCCAAAAACTGCCATGGCAGATGGCGGAAATTACAGAGAAAGTAGATACTTTACGGCGTACTCTTCTCTTCCTAACGGTAATCACAGTGGTAGCGCTAGTGATCCAGAAAAACACTTGCTGCCAGCCTCATTTTATGATAAATTCAACCAACGTCTTGCACCGTTCGGTTTGTATCACATACAAACATCAGATAATACCACACTAGGATGTGAATCTTGTGAAGAACTATGGACACCTCATTCCTCTCACATTGATTTAGCATTGCGAGGAGTCGAAATTATTGGCAATGGCTCTGGCTCACACCATGAATTACGGAAATTGTCAACCAGGATGGACCTGATTGTCAATGCCACGAGAAAATGTGGTGGAATATATCTCTACTCTAATCAGCGTGGGTGTGATGGTGGTAGAACTTATTATGATGGATGTGCAATGATAGTCGTCAATGGGAAGATTATAGTACAGGCTCCTCAATTTGATGTGAAGGATGTTCATGTGATATCGGCAACAGTAGATTTAGATGATGTGAGGAGTTATCGAGCGAGTAATCCTGCCTTTGGAATACAGGCAGCACGATTGACTAGAGAGGAAGGTGGAGGAGGGGCATTTGCACTACTGTGCGAAGAGGTTCGTTTGATAAGGAATGAAACAAATGCTATCACTAGTCAGGCAAGTTGGGGTGGTTTAGATAGGAATCGATCCAAAATGTCTGATCAAGGTTTAGAGCTTAAAGTGTATACTCCTGAAGAAGAATGTTGTTTGGGACCAGCTTGTTGGTTGTGGGACTATCTGAGGAGGTCGGGTGCTGCGGGTTTCTTTCTTCCATTGAGTGGTAAGTGTGAATTCTGGTTTCCGTCTGCTGCTGTATAAGTCATCTACGTTGATTGTCAGTTGCAATGATGATAATAGAGAAAAAAATGTAGATATGGACATCCGAAGAAAACTGAGAGATACTAACTCAATCTTGAGCAACTAAGTGATCCTTAATCTTGTTTTGCAATGTTAATTTTTCATCTGATTCATTCTCGCTAAATACGTAAACCTGTCCAGGTGGTGCTGATTCTTCCTCGGTGGCCGCAATCGTGGCAGTCATGTGTATCATCGTCACCAAAGCAGCACGAGAGGACCCCGAAGGTGCTGTTGCGTTTGATTGCCGTCGAGTATGTCGGAAAGATGAAGGAAATGCACTCTGGGTGCCATCTACTCCACAAGAAATGGCTAACTGCATCTTACACACTTCATTTATGGGTACTGACAACTCATCAGAAGTCACTCTCTCTAGAGCCAAACGCTTGGCTGACGCCATTGGATCGTATCATTTATCCATTAAAATTGATCTCATGGTTAAGGCTGTCCTTCAAGTATTTCAGCTTACCACAGGACATATGCCACGGTTTGCATCAAAAGGAGGTACTGCTGCTGAAGATTTGGCGTTACAAAATATTCAAGCTCGGCTTCGAATGGTTATCGCTTACATGATGGCACAATTGCTTCCATGGGTGAGAGGCCGATCAGGATTTCTCCTTGTATTGGGGACTGCAAATGTAGATGAGGGATTACGTGGTTATATGACAAAGTATGATTGCTCTTCGGCCGACCTCAATCCGATCGGTGCAATATCTAAGAGTGATTTGAAGCGTATGCTGTTGTTTCTCTCCTTAGAGTATCCTGGATTTGAAGTGCTGGCGGAAATTGCGAAGGCTCCTCCCACTGCAGAGTTGAGACCAATTGATAATAGTGCAGTATTGGCCGATGCTGGACATTCACAGACAGATGAAGAAGATATGGGTATGTCTTATGACGAGTTGGGTCTGTTTGGCCGGTTGAGAAAAATATCGAGGTGTGGCCCCGTTAGCATGTTCAAAAAACTTCTGATATTATGGAGTCATCTTTCTCCCGGTGAAGTGGCTGCTAAAGTCAAACGATTCTTTTACTACTATTCAATCAATAGGCACAAGATGACAACTATTACACCTGCATATCATGCTGAAGGATACTCCCCTGATGATAATAGATTTGATTTGAGGCAATTTTTGTACAATAGTAAGTGGACACTGCAGTTTTCAATTATCGATGAAATAGTAGCGCTTCATCCAGAAGAAGATGCTCATGATAAAGACAAAAATGATTGATAGTTAAAAATGAATGGGCCACAATTTTCGTCAGCCTGTTTCAGATAGTATTGGTGTTGCACAAAGAATCTTTCTAGAGAAAACATTATCAACGACACGAAAGTAAAATCTTGTGTTGGTTAAAGTAGCACTCGATGCTGAAATGTTTTCTCCCGTATATTAGAAACAGCTGCGGCTGCTGTAACAATAAGTGATCACTACTTTAAGTTCTGTTCATTACTGATGTTTTCATTCGTCGTTTCATAATGATACATTGTTTCTCCATGACAATAATTGATACACAGTCTCTCAGTTATCATCAGAAACGATGATTCAATAATTGTAATGGGCGTTTCTAAATCAATCACAGCGTGGATAATGAACATTAAAAATAACTGACAATATGCACTACTGTGCATACACGAATCGTCTACTCTACTGCTCCCAAAGTACTTCTCTATACACAAAATATTCAATCTAGTGAAATTATTGACATGTTCAGAACCTTTATCATTTGTGTTCAGGAAGTTGGACAAGTAACATTGAAAAAGGAGGTAACACTTCAGATTTATTTGGTGAAGATATTTTTCATCAGTCAAATGGGTCAATCTCAATTTTGTGCCCTTCTCTGTTATTACGTTAGATAAACTATTGTCTAGGAGGGTGAAAGTCATATAGAGAGATACAAGTGCTAATAAAGTAAATCTTAAGTCACGGTGAGATCATTATTGACAAAATTGCCAATGAAAGAGGGGCTCTCCATATTTTTAATAAGCATTTACAAAATAAAAGATTGGACCCATTAAGGTGTCTATGTCAAGAGAAATATTCCAATTGTTGATAGGGTGACACTAGAAAATCTTGAAAAGAATTTTCAGCACATCAGAAAAAGAATAAAAAAGTTATCTCAACCTCCATTGAACGAAATGATAATCTAGGTCGCTCGAAAGTAGCAGGAGAGATAAGTGCACAAGTTGTGATTTGTACATCATTTAATTGGAATCTCAAATTCAAGAAAATGACTAAAATAAAAATGTAAGGATATCAATTAATATTCCTGTTGAATCAAAAATGAATCAAGATAAAGATAAATGCCTATTTTATCCATCATTTGTCAATGTATCATATCAAATTAAACTTAGAGTTATATATCTCATGGAAAAACTGAGTACTAAATAGGCTACAGGGGCATTATGACATTTTTTCGCTAATAGAAGTATCCCCCTAAAATCAATAGTTACACAAGGTCCATGGGGATTATCATTAAAATAGTACTTAGAGAAGATCACCTGGATGGGAAAGAGCTAGTGCTCTTAGAAGGTAGTATCTTCATAAAAAGGTGCTTTATGATGAATCAAAAATATTTTCATCAAACATTATGTATAGAGTATTCCCTGCTTAAACTGAAGTGCAACTATCTCTCTTGACTTGTGGTGTAACATGGGGGCAAGGCAACACATTTTTTAATTTGCATCATTCCTTCAACTGCAGTTTCATTTTATTGTATTGGTTGTCTTACTGACAGTATGACAAAAAGAGTACCATACATAACAAATGCTGATGATGGAGAAGATAAAAATAATTATGAATAATTTAAGAAGTAACAAATATCAACTCATGATTTTGAAACAAATTAAAATCTAAGCTATTTGTTGCAACACTGAGCAAGAAGAATAACAATTTATCTAGGACCTACTAGTTAGGAATGGTTATTTTTATGCAATGTGGATTTGATGTATTATTGACCCACCATGCCCTAGTCATTTTATAACTTGTTCCTTCATGTGGTGAATCATAAGTTCACCTAGCCATGAATTAAGAAGCATCAAATCTTACTCTTTTCAATCTAATGAATCAGTCAAGAAAACATCATTTTGGGGACTCAATGGTGGAATGAATAAACCTACTGAGTTCATGAATTCATCATCAGAACAAATATCATTCATTAAGTCAAAATATGTGGATGAGGAACCGTCACCAGTTTTTTCATCATCTAATAACTCGTCCGTGATAGGATATTTTCTCTCTTTTTGAGGAGTAGTGCAGATACTTGATGAATCTGGAATATTTGAATGAGTAGATGTTGAAGTATTCGTCACAACTGATGACGATGAAGAAAGCTCCAAATCCCTTCTACCACGAGACAGCCCAATATTTCTTGGAGGGGGTCCAAATCCAAATTCAGAGTCTTCACTTACATCACTTTCAGTGTCATTGTCTTCATCTCTCTGTTCTTGTGGAGAGGGTTTTGGTGATGATACGATACTCTCAGGACGGGCAGGAGTTTTTGTTTTAAAAAAAGAAATTTGTTTCTTAATGGGCAAAGGTTGTTGAGAATGTCTTTGCACCCTAAACGAATTCTCTGAAAATGAAGTAGATGTCACATCTTGGATATAGTTTTGTGGGATCTTACTGTTAAGCAACTTATCAGACAAGATTTTACTGTCGTGAGCATCGATAGAGCAACTTCGCCTTGAGGTATCGCATGTGACATGACGGCTACGCTTGATGCTCTGATTGCCTTCAGGATTAGGTGCAGAACGCTTGAATTTGTTCTTCATGTCATTTTCCTTTAAACTGAATTCCTTTTCCACTATTACCTCATTACATTCTTCGAACAAATCAGTCCCACCACTATTCTCTTCACCATACTGTATTAGGAACACATCCACCTTTCTACCTGGACTCTTCACGGACATCTGATACTTCATAGCTCCAGAATCTAACGCTTCTATAGGGTTAGGTACTTCCAGTGTCGTGCCAGTAGGTGCTCGAATGACAATGACTGTCTCACCAAGTAACGATGTAAGCGAAGTTAGATCTTCCTTGTTAATGTATACCATGTGACTTGAGGTTAAATAGGACTGTATTTGATTTCTCATACTTGAAATGTAACCATCTAGCTCGACCTCTTCTTCCTTGATTTTTTCCAAACTATCGAGCATTTTTCGCTCGTCATTCTCATATTCTTCATTCGCTCCTTCTTCAGTAAGAGACCACTTGCACAAATGCGTACGATCACCAATCCATGCAATATGATTTCTTGTGCGTTTCTCTATTAAGCCCACACCTTCCAATACATTAGTAATATCGTAAATTCGTCGTTTCTGCACATTTAACTCCTTAACAGCAGCGTTTAGATCCAAGCTACCATCGCCCCCTTTTGCCTTGAGCCCAATGTATGTTCCATCCTCTAAAGTGCCATGAGTCGCAGCACGTTGTAGAAGGTAGACAAATTTTTTTGTCAGCACTCCAAGGGATGAGTCTAATTTGGTTTGGTCAAGAATGGGATCCAAAGTGCATCCATGAACACCGTTTTTCTTTGGACGAGGAGATTGGGCTGAAATCGAGGAGTCTCCTTTAAATGGCTTGACAAACTGTACCTTCGGTTTTGATAGCAACTGTGAAATAGAGTTTCTCCTACTTGAGTCAATTGTATGGTTGGATTGAGTGGCAAGCATATGGGAGGATAATGCGTCCGGGGCAGTAGATTTCGGTAAAGGAATCAACTTATTATGGTGCTCAGAGCTCAGGTGACAGGATTCGAATGGATTATTGTCAACTGTCACGGAAGTATATTTCGACGTTGAGTTTTCAGTGTGTAAAATTATGAGAATTCGAAGAGAGAAAAGGAAGCAAAAATTAATATTGAAGTTTTTAATTTCGTGATCATGATAAATCGATGCACCCTATTGAATTTGATACATAGTCTCCATAGATGCATGCTGTATACCGCCTCTTGAGCTTCATGCAAAACTGCAGTGCTTGGATGGATTTGACTCAGGTCAAAAAGATCAATGCTCCACGCTCAACTAAAGCATCAAAATATACCATCGAAACTCACCTCTCATATGCTGTTGATTCGAATGAAGCTTTGTAGATGATTGATGATGACATTGAAATAACCTTCGATGCTTTGGAGAGCCATAATACGATGTATTTCCATGTTGCGGGTGATTTTTGATAACGTCGTCATTGGAGTCACTGCCATCGATTGCTAAACCACTACCAACAATGCTTTCTAAGTTATTATCGTTGTTACATTGTCTAGTCCACTCATTCACTTCATGGCTGAGTTCTAACCTAGCTTGACATTCTCCGTACTTGTTAACGCAACTCTGGTTTTCGTGTTCCTTATCAGTCACATCATTCTCATGGAAATGCTTCGTATACATTCGAACAGAAGCATCAGGGGTCACAATAACATCATTGGGCTTATTGGATAAGAAACTATGATCATCGATGTGATGAAATAGATCTTTCTCCTCAGGCATGATTATAATTGACTTTGACATACAAAACTTCTTTGTAGAACTTTTCTTCTGGAGGGGAATTAGAGACTCTTTCTCTCTTGAGTACAATGTACGCTCTTGACTTACATTTGGACAACTTTGTTTGCTAATTGGAGGATGTATTAGATACTTTTCATGATCAACTGGTATCCTTTGCAATGGCATTGATGCCTTGGATTTAACTGACGCTTGTGTGCTCACGATTTTCGAGGGGTAAAAGTCCGCTAAGTATGTAGGAGATACAGCATATCTATATTCGTACGATGTTGGAGTTCCAAAAGCTGACGCTGATGAAGTTGTTGTCCTTCGTGGCTTCACATTATCGACTGATAAAGATGGGGAGTTGTAAGAACCCTTGGATTCTTTCGTAGGTTCAGTGCTTGTATTAAGTACTTTAATGTTCAATGGGCGCACCATCTTGACCTAAGCATCAAGATGTGAATCAACTCCCAAGATACAATTAATCTTTTTCTGAGATACACTAATTCTCTAACTTTGCTCTAATCATATTGACGACTTCCTTCGGTTCCCTTTCAGAATAATTCGTCAATGCCTCTCCTGACACTCCAAGAGACTAATTTCCGCACAATCTCGTTGAGACCATACAATCAGATGAAACTTCTCTAATTTAGGATTACCCTCATCTAAAGGAGAATAACAACTATCAGAATGCGATGCAGGAGTAAGCTTTTATGGATGAGTAATGATAAATACTTGTTTCAATTATTTCGCATTGCACCGTTCTGTCTCACCGACAATAGCGGCAATGGAATATAATGCACACTGTTTCATTGGGAATTGTACTCTTTTGGATAGGGGAGTCAAACACCTGATCTATCAGTGGTACCGTACCGCAACAATTTTTTTAGGCACAGTGTATCTCTCTAGAACGAGGGGAATAGGAAAATAATACATTCCTCTGTAAAATGATTTAGTATGAGCACATTGTAGTAAGGGAACTGTTGGATGCAAATCTACACAGTGTCATCATAGAACGATGACATACCGATGATAAGTGAGTCTTTTCTCGGTTCACAATCGGAGTACTTGGAATCATGATGCCAACTCACGTAGAAATCGTATTTGAAATTTAAATTTGAATTCAAAATACCGAAATAAAGATCCAACTGATAAACAAGAATGATTACACGTTTAAAAAATTTTTTGAAAAAAAAATATTCTTCGGCTGGGTGAAAGGGGAATTAGCTCAGTTGGTAGAGCGCGTGCTTAGCATGCACGAAGTCTCGGGTTCGATTCCCGAATTCTCCAGATGTTTTGCTTTTTACAAAACCGTTTCCTCTGTCTTGCAGAACTAAATGTTGTGGAGCTTTTTCAGCCTATGACATCAGGTAAAGTTGTGCCACAACAAAAGACTGCCTATATAACTTAACATTTGTATAGAATAAATAAATGTTGCTGAAGTGAGTGCAGTGATTGTCGTTCATTAAAGACTGAAAGTGTAAAGTGAAGAGAGTCTCCACTTTTTATCCTCCTCATTACTAAATCAATGTAGGAATGATCAGCGCCAAAAATAGGTAGGCCACAACAAACAAAAAA
>JALLAW010000278.1:0-14992 GCA_036939535.1 Cyclotella kingstonii | reverse complement strand
GGAAACATGTAGTACAGTCTATGAGTTTTCTCAAAAACGTAGTAATATGATTAGTAGAAACTGTTGTGACGTTGTGTTCTGACAAGTCCTTAAAAAATATTTGAATTCACCATGCAACATTTACGATATGTGATTGGTGGGAGTTCGACAGGGATGTAAAGGGCCCATACCCTCCACTGCACCATAACCTTAGAGTGCAAAAGTTGTCCTCCATGTGTTCCTTGACAGTGACCATGCTAGCGATAAGACTATTAGGTGATCCAGGAGTAAAAGCTTCATCTATGTAACTTACCTTTATTGAGTTTCCTTTTAAGTTACTCATACTTTTGTATTTAGAGAGGTATTGCAGCTCTAAACAGTAGCAGTGGTCCGTCTTACATCGTCTGCCATTCATACTATCAAACAACCTGACTCTAGAATGAAGAGCACAGAATTGTGAATGGATCAGTGGCAGTGGGTGAAGATTCCAATTACACACAAACCCTGAGGGGAGCCTTGCAGACCTCATGGCTAAAGTTACCACAGGTGCCAAACATCATTTGCTTGTAAAGGCTATACTTTACAATCGATATGAATACCCTTGATTCTCAATTATTCATATCCAATAAGATTGGTCTGGTAGCCTGAACACAACTTGTAGTATGAGGATTTGTGGATAAGGTGAGTACACAAAGAAATGTTGGCTGTTGAGACAGATGATGGTCATATGGATCACTGAATCCTGTATGCATAATTTCAGCATGTATATGTTGAAGAAAATGTATCAATAAAAATCATAGATATAGATACTTGATGCGCAACTTTATAAATTAGACTTTCGCTGATTACTTTATAAGCAGGGTCAAGATTGTACTAACGTTACAAAATGAACAAAAAAATCAAATTCTATGGATATGATCAATATATGAAATACTTGTGATTGAATTGTTTTTTGTATACGTGCCTCCTAGTTTATGGCAATAACAAGGTTGACTAGAGAGCAAGAATTCTGCTGAGTGCTTTGAATGCTGTCTGTAGTGAGTTTGGTGACAGCCTGTCTCTCACCCTCCAATTCACAAATATTGTATGTGAGTCTCAAAAGGCAGATTGTCAATACAATTCAAGCAAGCTTATGAAAAAAGAAGCCCACAAATTTACATAATGGTGTCTTCCATTATGTAAATCAAATAAAGAAAGTTAAATATAAGTATTGGTCTATCAGGTATACATGGGATTTCAATGTGTTAATTTGCCTTAATGTATATGTGTATGCTGTATGTGTATTTAATTTGTTACAGAGAATTGTATGGATTAGTAGGCAACATGAAGTATGGCTAATTACAACCTTGATCAGACACTTGATCTTAAACAACTAAACCTTGACCAACTTTGTTTGAAATTCTACATCATTATGTCATGGCAAGGAATTTTCTCTTGGGGGAAATGCCAATAAAAATACTATACCAGGCACAATTTTACAATTTTTCATGTTTATTCTTTTGATGATACTATACTCATTATTTATGTCTCTCTTGGCAAAATTATGAAAGAAAATTACTGATTGAGAGGGACATGAATGTTCATGTATCAGAAACATTAAAGAATTCAGCAAGGAGTGTCCCACTTCATATTCCTATGTAAAAATAAAAGATTTACAGATGGAACAAATAACTACCAATAATTCGTGATAAACCTCCATCCAACTCCCTGTAAAGTAAAGGACGTCATCATTAACACCTTTTTACTTCATTATTCACACTGTCGAAAGTTTATGATTTAGACCCGCTCAATATATTCTCCTTTCTCAGTATCCACTTTAATCCTCTGTCCACTTTCCACAAAGCCTGGAACACTAATAACTGCCCCACAACTCAACACAGCTGGCTTAGTATATCCCTGACTGGTGTTTCCCTTCATATTTGGTTCAGTCTCAACAACCTCGAATTCATACGGACTAGGGACACGAACTTCAATAACTTCATCTTTAAAGTAGATTAGGTCAAGTTCCATGCCTTCGGATATCCATTTCTTCTGTTCTTGGATAGTTTGAGAGGGAACCATAACTTCTTCGAAGGATGTGGAATCCATAAAGAAGTAATTTCCAGACTGGCATTATGTAAGGAAAAGAAAGAGAGGATGAGAAATAGGAAAGAGTAATCTACAGCATAGTTGCTCGTACAAACGAACCAACAGCCTTTCACTACATGACAAGAGTTGAGCATGTAATAGGAATCCACTCCCCATGATGATTTCCACTACTTTTGTAGTTGTTACATATCATGTTTTCTTACCTCATCTTCATAGGTGTACTGACATGGCTTCCTCAAAATTTCAGCAGTCTCAAACTTTTCTCCACTACGGTAGGTATTCTCGATGGTTGTTCCTCGTTTCAAATTTTTGAATTTGATGGTGGTCTTGGCAGCTCCTCGGGCTTGTTTCATAATAGAAAATCCAAGAACCTTGTAGGGCTCTCCATCAAGTTCAATGGTTAGCCCGTTTTTGATTTCGGAGGTGTCTACTGCGACCATGGAGAGGGAGGAAGAAACCGAAGTGATTTTCGATTGTTGTTGGGATGATGAATATGACGATGGATATCTCTGGATTTTAAGAGATTGAGCCATTTCGGTAGACATGAAAGCCATGGTGGTTGTAGAGAAGAGAGTCGCGGTGAGGACGCTGCGGAGGGTCAACATGGTGATACAGGGAGTGAGTTTCAGGCCGAAAAGTTGACCCACTGACGAGTGTGATGTGGTCGTAGTACGTACCATACCAAGGTATAGAACGGTACTATACATACCAACTGCAGAGTTAGAAAGGAGATATGTATAGTACTAGAGTAATAGTACTCCTACTATAATATATTTTCAGGTCATTGCCACGTGGAGCTAGGATGAAAACAGTCGTCCCTAGGCCGTGATGCCTCTGTGTAGTACTTATTCCTACGTTCATTGGTCCTCCATGAGAAGTCCATCATAGAGTCGTCTTCAGAGAGCCAACCTACAACCATGGCACGAGGATCTGAAGCAAAGTCTGCACGTAAGCAAGCCCGCAAAGAGGCTCGAGCCAAAGAAGCTGAGCGCCTGCTAAACGGTCATCCTGATGATATTAATGAATTCGCTCAGCCAAACGATGATGAGGACAACGCTGACGACGACAATGACGATGAAGACGACGATGAAGACGAAGACGATGCAGACAATGTCACTTCCAACACCACCACCAAAATATCCAAGTCCAACCGCGCCAAAAAGGTGTCTTCTCAACGAACCTCGTCTTCGGCGTCCTCCAAAAAGCCGGTCTCCGAAGCAGGCCGGATCAAAACTCTACCTCTCGTAATGCTAGTTATGCTCACTGGCACCACACTGCTCCCTGCCCTGCTTTATCTCAGCGACTACCTCGGGAAATATGCTCAAAAGAAACACTTTTTAGGAAGTCTTGGTCACACTCTGGGAATTGGACCCAGTCCCAAAAAGCGAGTCTTGTCCTTCTACGAGAAACATGATCCAGGCAAACTGTCGGAGGTCCCATCCATTCTTGCCAAGTACTATGGGGACTATCCCAAACTTATTCAGCGACTCGAGCGAAAGTATCATGATTATGGATACTTCCTTCAATGGGAGGAGGATGATGCCCCCATGATGCTGGCCTGGGACAAACTTCTTGAGACTAGAGATACTCTTCAACGGACTTTTCAAAAGTATGCTCCGGCAGTAGTCAAGACTGGTGTAAGGAATGCCCATCATAACATTGGATTTTTGTACAAAAAAGGGAAAAGAGCGTGGAAGAAACAGATATGGCCAGTGTTGCAGCCCTATTTGGGGGTGCCAGATGCAAAGACAGCAAGGAAGCAAAAGTTAATGGATAAGAAAGAAGCAGAGAAGAGGAAGAAGAAAACGAGTGGTGGAGGAAGGAGGAGGAGTGCAGAGTTTAGAGATGAGGAGGAGCATGATGAACCTGGGAGGAGAGGTGATGAAATGTGAGAGCAGAAAGAACCATTACAGTGGAATAATGGGTAACTGGGCAATAGACTAAGTGCTCCATTTGATTGAAAACTTTAGTGAGTAGAATAGGAGAAGCAGATGTTCCTTGAAATTTAAGGTGGAGATGGCAGATTAAGCAGTAGTACCTTCATATTGGTGAAACCTTGATGAAACCTAGACGAAACCTAATGAATAAAATGATGGCACATACTCATTTGATACAGATTGACAACTAGGAATGTTCAAAGAATACACTGTAACTCCAAACATTTATCCCAGTTCTTACCTGGTCATTTCTCCTCTGTAGAAGCATAGTTTGACTGAATAGATAATACTATGCTTCTTTTAAAATGGAGAAAACTGTGTTAAATTGCAGACAAGTCTTGCATAATATTATTAGAAGTTATCTTCTGACATAATACTCAAGTAGCTATCTACAAATGTGTCTGTGTGTTTGCCTGTCTGCCAGTGATGGCCAAAAGGATCATTTGAAGGACGGGAAGAATGATCAGCCACTTTATAATGATCAAATACATAGTCAGCAGCAATGGATAGTTATGTTACTTCTATTGTTGTCAACAGTGTAGGGGGGGGTCTAGTTGTGGGGAAAAATTCTGACATGTGCAGCATACTTTTGTAGACTTCCTTTTTTAAATAAGTAGCATGGGGTTAGAGACTACTGTGATGGATATTGCAATTTTCAAGACTTTCTCCCTAGCATTGATTGGGAGGATTTTTGTTGGCAAGCATGATGATGGGGTACTATTTGTTGGAGAGTGAGGCTTTGGATGAATCATTGTTTGGGATGCTCATTAATGATGAGCTGGATGATAGAGGACTCTTTGCTGGATGATAGAGGACTCTTTGCTGGATGATAGAGGACTCTTTGCTGGAGAGGATTGCCTTTTGGGGGGGGGGGGACAGACAATGGAAGACTCTTTATTGGAGATACTCTTGTGGGTAAGCATGATGATGGGGGACTCTTTGTTGGAGAGGCTCATTTTTGAGTAGATGGAGGATGTATGACTGTTGGTGAGGCTATTGGTTGGCAACCTAGAAAATGGAGGACTCTTTGTTGGAGAGATCTGTTGGAGAGTCTGGATGAATTATTGTGGGGGGCTCTGTATTGGCAAGCTAGATAGAAGGGCAGCAGGTACTGCTGCTGGATATGATTTGGAGAGAGCATTGGGGAGACAGGTGCGGGGTACGGTAGCACCCTACCATAGTAGCCCAAAGAGGGAGAAGAACAGATAAAAGCACATACGTAATATGTGATAGTATTATTGTTTTTCTTCTACTCCCACCACTGGCACCTACGCACGAGGGAAGATCCACTGTCACTTCCACCTGGAACTCCCTCCCTCTCGACCCATCACAGAAACTGCAACACACATCATCATCTCAGCAGGTATAGTACGATAGCTTCCAAGGCACCATGAGACTCGTGTCCACCACCACCACCTGTCTGCTCCTCTCCCCCATTCAGAGCTTCACCCTCCCCTCTGCGTCAGTCCGTCGTCCGTCCCCACTGTCGCTCGCCACAAGCGGCGGCCCCGAAGCCCTCCAAGAGTTCCTCCAAACTCTGCCAAGCTCCCCCTCGGCCAAACGCCCCCAGATGGCCAAGCTGGTGGGCGCCGCCGCCCTCCCTCTGTCCGGCCTGCTCGGCGCCGCGCTCACTCCTAGCAGCCACCTCGCTGCGCGCGCACTGGTCGGAGTCGTGACTGCCGCCACCGCCGGCGGCGTCGGCAAGAGTGCGCTGGACGAAGATGTGCGCAAGGCCTGTCCGAGTGCGCTGGCGAGTGTGTTGCTGCGACGAGGAGTGGAGGCGGAGGGGGTGGCGGAGGAAATTGCTGGGTTGAAACGACAGTATGGACTGGAGCAGGGGGAGTTTGGATATACCTGTGTGCAAATATATGCAGTGTATTTGGTGGGGATGGCCAAGAATCCTATTCTCAAGATGGCAGAGTTGAAGGAGTTGAGTAAGCTCAAGGAGGTTTTGGGATTGGAGAATTTGCAGGTGGGGCAGGCACATGCCCAGGGAGCTGCCAACTTTTATAGGGATATTGTTAGGTTCACTTCCAAGGAGGAGTTGGAGGATGAGGAACATCCGGATAGAATTTGCTTGGATAAGTTCTTGTTTTTGAGTGAGCGGGCCTTTCGACAGGCGGGAGAGACTCCAGAGGCGTTTACCTTTGAGTTTAGTCGAGTGGCCAAAGCTTTGGGGGGACTAGATATAGGAGAGGGAATGGACCGGGTACGAGCGGTGGCTAGACCCTTTTATGATCGAGCGTTGACTAGCACGCGGGCCAAATTGGATACAGGGGCAGTCAGTGCGGAGACCTTGTCACGTGCCAGAGATACTTTGGGAATGGACGAAGGGGACGCCAAGGACATGCATGTAGAGGCCTTTGCCAAGGAGATACGAGTATTGCTTGGTCTACCAGAAGAGGAGACGGATGAAGGAGAGGAAGAAGATATGGCTTTGGATTATGATCAGGATAAGAGACTTTCGACAGATAAGGAGGCAAGAGAACGATTGGAGGAGATGAAAGCGGCGCAAGAAAAGAAAGAGAAGAGGATTCATGATACGAGTGAGATCAAATTTAAGGAAGGTGCTTGGGAGCGTGTAAGTTTGTACCGTTTGTCTTTGCGTGCATTGTAACAATCATTGTATGATCGACTTGTATTTATATCATCCTTACATCTTGACGCTGTCCTACATGGCAACAGCTATGCAACCTGCAACAAGTCCTCTCAATCACTGATGAAGATGCAAACTACGAAATTTTGGCTGCGACAGGTGAATATTGGAGACAAACTGCCCTAGCCACACTTCGAGACGCTACCAATAAAATTATCCCTCCGAACAAGGCGTGGAATATCATCTATTCCCGTCAAAAAGAATTGTTCATCAAGGATTCCAATATGAAAGATCTGATGATCAATATCGTCATGCAAACCATGGGAAGGCCGTTAGAAAAAGTTAATGGATTTGCTAGGGTCAACAATGCTGCTGCTACCTACGATGGTTTGATTGATGCAATTGCGGCAAAAGAAGTGTGCAATGAAGTTTGTAGAAATGCAGGATGGGAGGAGTTTGATGACTTTGAATCAGCATGCTTTGATCCAAATGATACAGAGTCGGCTTGTGGATTTTTGAGTCGGATTGATAGACAAAATATGTACAACCTCTTTTTTGGCAGATCTATCAAAATATATGAAGATGGAAGAAAAACTCTTGACGACGAAGCTAGAGCCAGGTTGAAAGAACTTCGTGGAATGCTGGGAATCTCCGATGACGATGGAGAAAATCAAATACGCTCAGTGTTTGGACCTGAACTCTACAAAGTTTTGACCACTGCTACTGATGAAATTATGGGTGGAAATGTCACGCAGACTTTAATGGAAACGTTGAAAAAGGATGTGGAACTTGTCATTTCTGATTTCAAGTTGGAGGATGAAATGCTTCAATCCTATGCAGGACCGCTCTATGAAAAGGCTGTGGAACAAATTAGTAGAAATACTCCTGGTGGCATCCCTTCCAAAGAGGAAGTAGACATTCTCAAATCTCTCCGAGAATTTCTTCAAATCAAAGAAGAAGAGTCTTATAAGGCTCATCTCCAGTACTTTGGCGAAGCTTATAGAAAAGGAATTAAAGAAGCGCTCGGAACCACTGGTGTCATTCGTGAAGAATTCCGGGAGCCATTGGCTGATTTACGTAGCCGGTTGGGTGTCTCTGATGATGCGGCAAAAAAGATTTACATGGATGCGGTTGGAGACAGGATGCAGCCGATGGTGGAGTACATTTCTGGCGAAATGGAGCGATTGGTTTTAACAAATGATCAATTGGCACAGAGACGGGGTGTTGACTATGGAGAAGACTTTTTCAAGAGTGGCAACAGTCCAAGAGTAAGATTTGTAACCAAAAGAGCACGCTTGTAATTTTATCGAAAAGATTTCGATTTATCTTACTTTCTCTCTACCTTACTCTTGTACAGGGGAAACTAGGCCTGGGAACCGAGGGTAATATCATGGGTGACATTTTGAACCTCGTTGATTTTTATGTTGAAAATGGCATTGTCGAGCAAACACTTGTTGGGACAAAGACAGTAGAGAAAATGGTGGATGACAACAGTGATGGAGAAGATAAGGCAGTCACCGAAGAAGTTCCAATCTATGAATCAACTTATCCTATCACTGCGATTGGAAGGGGATGGATTGAACCGAAAGTTGCGGAATTGTGCTATCGTCAATTTCTCGTGAATTCATTCACCGATCAAAGTCCCACTGCTGCTCGTTATGAAGCTTCCAAGACATTGTTCGGAGGAATCCTTGGCCTTACGGCAAAGCAAATGGAAGAAGTTGGTAGCAGTATCGGTGGTATGGTCTATGATAACTACATAAATCAGGCGCTTTCGACCAAGGAAGCTTTGGATCAACAAGATATGATGTTCCTCGCCAGTATCCAAGGCAAGCTTGGTATTTCACCAGAGCAAGGAGAACAGATGTTACTTGATACTCAAAAGAAAATCATGTCAGAGGAAGCAAGTATTCTCTTTGATGGAAAGGATGCGCCCACCCCCGAGAAGGTTAAAGCATTCCGAGAGAAGTGTAACTCTTTGGGACTTGATCTCGAAGCAGACGTAGGTTTGTCTAGATCTCGTGTCGTAAGCATGTTTTCCATGGAGATTTCACCTGGGATTGATAGTGGTGAGATCACAATGGATAGCGGAGATCTGTTGGCGGAAATACAAGAAAGTCTTGGGCTAACAGAGGAGGAAGGAGAAGAAGTCGTGGCGTCAATAATAACACATCAAGCAGCTGGTATATATCTTGCTGTGAGGAGCTGTCTACTAAGGGGTATGGACGTGGAGGCCCTCGACTATTTAAAGAAGCTCGTGCAATACGCTCGGTTTGTTGATGGGGACTTGGGGTTGGAAGTGGCAGAAACTGATGCATGGAAAGCCTTTGGGATTTTTGAAAATGCTGATTTTACCGGAATCAATAAGGAGACAGTAGAGGAACAAAAGTCATTATTAAAGGTTGCAATGGGTCTCTCAAGTCAGTCGAGTGAATAAAAATGTGAGCAAACTTAAGTTATCTCTACAATGATGATAGACCTCCGATTATAGTATCGAATTACGTAAATGCATGCTAAATTATGTTGATTATTTTCAATGTGAGTTCGATGTCCTTTTACCGTAGACGCACAACCTACGAAACTTTATCATGTGCATCTCAATTACATTTTCCATGAGATTTACAGCAATAGACTGTCATACACAACATTCGCATCTTCAATAAAATAGAGTGAAACGTTCCTTTATTTTCCTGTTATGTCAGATATTGTTTCATTAATAGCCCTTGACGATTACTAACTATGCCACATGGACCTTTCTTTGACAAAAAAATTGAGAGCCATGAAATCTCTGTCATTGATCATGATAGGCAAATCAGGAAACAGTTCGAAGCCTCAATCCCAATCGCGAAGAATTCTGATGGGTTCGGCACGCTTTATTCCAAGGAAGGACATGATGTCTATCTTGGGCATATTGCTCGTGGCGCTTGTGAAGAGTTTGTATTCTTCGGGAATTTCACATTGCTATAATTATGGATTCATATACGAACAAGGAATCAGAGAAAATGAAGGTTATTCCAGTCACTAATGATAGGAAGCGGAGCATGAAAAGGCGTGAGATCGAATACTAACCTCATCACACTCCTCTCCGCAACACTCCTCCAAACATAAATTCGACGAATTTGATTGCCTATCGTCATCGGGAGTGTAATCTAGGTAAAAATGATTCGTATTGCGGTCTTGCACTAGTAATGATGATTGGAGCCGAGACAGGAAAGCATCATCACTATGAAGAAGCTTTTTTCTGAAGATGTCATCTATTCTCTGATAGTTTTCATCACTGTGGCTTTCTTCATCATCGTTAGTCTCGTCTCTATTACGATCATCGAAGAAATTATGATTCTTGTACATTGCCATTATCGACGATGGCGTCTTGAATACCCGGCGGGAATTACCGCGGTGGTTCCTGAAACGAAGACTGCCTATCATCAAGCATGAACAACGTGATATTGATCTATCAACAGCACGAACGTGAAGAAAAGTGGGGAAGGTCAGGCATAGGACAAAGACAGCAACAGTTTTGTACGAAGAGATAGGAGGAGACTGAGTCATGGTAAACATGATTAGCGCAGCTACGTAAAAGTTAAAGGTGTCAAGTAAGTCGAAGTTCAGGGTCGACCTGGATGGACAAATAAAGATGGATACAGAATGCTCTCTTGGATACGAACATTCTTCCTTTAATACTATACCTGGTAGGTAGGTAAACATAGTACCAGAGAGAAAGAGAGGGAGAGATTTAGAGATAGAGAGCGAGTTGAAGTGCGAACTAGACAGAGGGGAACTATACGACTACAGGTCCCATAGGTATGGTACCATACCATATTGTGGAGCGGTTCATTCTTTCTCTTGAAAAGAATAATGACATCACCCTCAGCCTATTATACTTTCTTTCGACATACAGTAGAAATTACTCCTAATTGTTTGTTCGAACAGGCTTGCTCGTGATGGTACGAGCTGTAATCCAGAAAAAAATGCACTAATAGAACCTTCGAGTGAGACACACTGATGAGACTCTGAATTGCGTTGAACTATCCTGGTGGCAATGGAGAGATAGTGATAATGAAAATGGAACATTCCTTGCCGTCGGGACAGCTGTGGCACGTAATAGTGAGATGAAAACAATAGGAGTAGTACTAGTGTTCCAAATGAGATATGAATTTTGGCTGTCATCAACAGAGAGGAACAAATGAATTTTCATACCAGAATTTTGATGTCATGAAAGTAAGAGCAGGGCAATATATGGGTTCAGGTGTGTTTGTGTGTTTGAATCATGTTGGCTTGCATCGTGATGTGGTCTTGTTAATGTTACACACAAGTGGCATCCACAATCATGACCTGTATATTTGTATCGTTAAGGGTCAGCTGAATCGGTGGTTATTCTCGCAACTCTTATGAGATATAACAGGCATTCATCGTTCCACCTCTATCAATCTCTGTCTGTAGACAGCAGATATAAGACCATGATGATGCTTTCATCTCTTACTATTGAGCATTTTGAATGTTTTCATAATCCAATCGGTAAATTGCTAGAGACAACATTAGAATGATGTCAAACATGTCAAATTTTACGCATTTATTATTATCAATTTTAATTAATAGTAACAGATTCTGGAAGCCAAGACAGTTTCTCTCGAGTGGATGATCCCGTAGCAGGAAGCCAATAACAGTAGATATCATCTCTACCTCATGATTACTATCAATGTCAATTTCCTCTAGAGCTGATGTCATTGTGATGATATTAATGAGATTGCCTTTCTACTAAACTGTTAACGAAAAACGAATTAACCTTCGCCTTTACAGGAGACTGACTGTCCAACTATGTTTCTCCCAGCAGTGTGATCTGACTCATTTGTACGAGATGATACATGATTTGTCTGTAAAACCTGGTCATGTACAGAGCTGGAGCTGATAGGTGTAGGTACATATTCCAGTGGTGATGATGAATCAGGAGGATAGTTTTCAACGGCAACGACTATTGCAATTGGAACATGCTATGTTTGACTTTCCATGGCAATTTCCCTCTCATCTTCTTGTATTGGAGACTCTTGAAGATCTTTTTCTGTCTGTTGTTTCTCAACCGCATGACAGAAGCAAACAACAGCGGCAGTCGCACTCATTCCCACGAAAATGATGCGTGTGATGAGACATACTGGCCCATCACAAAAGTGGACATGACAACCAACGAATACCTGAAAAACTTGCGGTACTCCCATTAAGCTGAATATAGTTCCAATGAGTATCCATCCTCTTCTTGAAACTTTTGCACAAGGAACAATACTACAAAGGATTCCAACCAAAATGCAGCTAACAAGCATGGAAAGATATGCTGAGATGAGTGAAGTATGGCTGTTGACATTGGTACAAAATAGAAGCTGATAGATGGAGCATCCTCCAATTATGGAAGGAGAGAGAGTAATAATGACAATGGAACATCCTCTTCCATTGGGAAAACTGCTGTTTATTTCAGTAGCAGGAAAACAATTGTGGTTGTAAATAGTATATGATGAGTCATGCCATTCAATGAGATACAAAAAGGAATCCATTTTCTCACCAGCATTTTGACGTCATGATAGTGTAGTGTGCATTAGTCAGAAACAATTTTATAAGTTGGTAACTTCATGTGTGCTAAAAGATAATAAAGTATACTATAGCAACGACTGACTGTTATTTACCTATAATGAGGATATCATGGTGCTGTTGGTCTTGTTCGTGTTCGAGACAGGTTCAGATACATCAGGATCAAATTCCCCTAAAGTAGGAGTAGTGTGCTAGTAGTAGTAGGAGTACTACCTATCCATAGTAGGAGTACTATACATAGTAGGAGTACTTACACATAGTAGGAGTACATACAGTGTTCAGTAGAACCATCACGCAGGTCAGTGAGTATTCTCGTAATTCTCCAGAGGAACACTTATGTGGTGGTCTCGACCATGATGATTATTTGATAATGTCATCGTCGCTGCTCCATCCCTGTCGATTTGTCATCAACGCCAACTGGAAGCGTCTCCGACTAGTTCCAAATGTGTCACTGAGAACGACCGTTTCCAATTCGGTTTTTCGCAGTTGGTCGAATGGCATCAGAGTTCCCTCTTGGCCATGCTCACTTACTCAGCGACACCTCTCATCAGCTCTCGCCCCCAACGACCATAGTAACTCTCACAGTAACTCTCACAGTAACTCTCACGACGATTTCCCTGAACCACTTCTACCTACAAGACACTCACGTAAGCTGCCACCGTCCGTCTGTCCGCCGTCCGATCTGCTGTCCGAACTATCCGTCTTGCGCCATGCGCCTCTCTCCTCGCTCATCGCGTACACTGCCACGCCTGGCAAGTTGGCCAGTGTGCAAGAGGAGGTGGAACATGCGTACTATGCCTCAGATGCCGTTGTGCAGCGCGTCGAATATGTTTTGAGGGGATTGAATTACTGCGTTTCTCATGAGTCTTTTGTGGCTAGAAGTGTGAGGAGAGGTGCCATGACCATGGCCACGACCGTGTCAGAGATGGAGAAGCAGGATGGTTCTCTTTGTGGAATGAACAGAGGGGACTGTTTTCGGGCCATGTTGGAGTTGATGGACCGGATGCATCAAGAGGGAGAGGCATATGTTGAGATGAGAAAGAGAATTCGAAGTCAGTTGGCTACTGTCAAGGACGATTCCAGTAGTAGCAGTGATGAGGATGGAGAGGATGAGGATCGTCAACGTGATCGTCATCGTGAACAGGATGATACAAACGATGATGAGGATACAGCAAGAAGTAAATCTGCCTATAATAGATTGACTCAAGTCATGGAAGAGCGAATGGCTGGAGCTGGACTATCCAACAGGACATCCTCCTCTGCCGATAGGAATCGCACTTTGGATAAATTGACTGAAGGTGATTTGACAGCAGCGTTCGACAGTGAAGACTATCAGTTTGGACCAACGCCTGGAATCACCGTACATATGTTTGACTTGATCTTGGATTCCCTTGCTTGTCTTTGTCAGGAGCAGTATTCCAAAAATAACCTCAACTCCTATCATGATCACAACAACTATGATGATAATGTCGATATTGTGCAGATTCTGGGTAGAGATACTCCACCGCCAGCATTTGCAAAGGATATTCTCGACAGAGTTTTGAACATTCATTGGATGGATGGAGGAGATATCGGACTAGGTAGTACTTCCGCTGAAACAAATCCATTCAATCAAGTGGCCAAGGGGATTGGGGTTGGAGCTGGAACTGGAGCTGGTGCTCTGGCAGGTTATCAACCCATGAAGTTTGATGTTCGCACCTGCCCTACTCCAATGACCTTTAATGCCGTGCTTCGCATTGCTGCTGTATTCGACCCCATTGCACATGCATCCCTAACGAACCAGGAAAATACTATACCTGGAGCTACTGCAAAAACACGCACCAAAAATTCCACAAATGTTCGTTCTCTGGAAAAAGAACGACTTCGTGACATTACACTTGATGCTGCATTCACCACATTCTCACGAATGAAACTATGCTCGGCACTGACCCTGCGAACACTCAAGAGCGCTGTTAGAAATGCTACCTCACGAACAGCAGTGAGACGACAGGCGAAACTTTTAGAAATTGGAGTAACTGAAGATGTTCTAAGTGAAGGTTTGGTTAGTGGGAGAAATTCTGCTACCTATTCGTATCTACTCCAAACCATAAGCAATTGTATCCCACCTAGTCTCTCTCGTGGAAATATTGCATTTGGGTTGTATCACAAGGCATGCATTCAGGAAGGGTTGATGGATGAACGACTGATTAAATCCATGATGGCGATTGGGGGGTATGATGGCGATAGCTTCTCTGCAGGCAATAGTGAAAGTGAGAATCAAGAGTCACCACCTCCACCAATCTCAAATGGTCCTCTTTTTGATGCCTTCTTGCAAAAGGAGCTTGGACAGGGACCTGAGACAGTGTTGGAGAAGGGAAGGAAACTGCGACAGGATAGAAATTATCATTTGCGGCGTCATGTTGAATGGGATGATGTCTATTGAGTCAATGCCAATCCTAATCAGAATCAAAATATTTGATGAATCACAATTGCTTTCTGTTATGCTAATGCCTAAAGATAGATAAACAAAACTTAACATCTTAAATGGAAACAGTGTACCATTGTTACTACTGATAATAACTTTCCAAAAGAGAACTTGTTTCAAGCCTCTGTTGGAAATATGAACAATGAGTTAATTGAAATGATTCCATCACTTGTGTAAGGGATATGTGTGATTAAGTGTCATCATGAACTGATGCGCCTAACTGTTTGGCCATGTTACTACGCAATTAAATGTTTTTATGTCATTCCCAGTTTGCGTTGGAAACCTAGTTATAACTGGGTAGGAAAAATTACCCGTTTGCGGACAACCACACATTTTTCCAGGTGTCTTACATAT
>JALLAW010000277.1:0-14997 GCA_036939535.1 Cyclotella kingstonii | reverse complement strand
TTCGTTTTTCCTCATATGGAAAAAGTGATGACTCGTTGATTGGAGCTATTGTTCAAGCTTTTAAAGACACTGAAGAATGAGTATGGCTATTTTTACAGTTGGTGATGGAACAGATTATACCCAAGGATGGAGATAATAATTACAAGATTAGTTACTTGAATAACAATGTCTTTGAGTGGAGAGGGTTTTGAATTGGACCTTGACAGCGTGGCACGAGGTTCGGGAAAAGGTAGCTGAGTCCCTGGGAAGAGGGTATGAGCAAGATTTTTCTTCTCCTGCTTGCAGGTTCCTTCGAGTGTGATGTTTCTTTTCCTATTCATTTTGCCAACGCGCTCTAGATCTCAATCTAATTCAAAATAACTAGACATATTGCCTCCTAAAGTAAATGTAATCATAACTTAGTTAGCAGTAAAAAGTTAGCTAGTAAAAAATGTCTTAGGACTTTTGCAATTGTTTTTTAATTTCCAGACATTGTACTCTGACTTTATTCGAGATTTGACACACTCACAGGGGCAGATTACTCATTACCGATTGGTTGATTTTTGGTCAAAACGAAATCTCGTGTAGCTACGTAGGATTAATCCAACGTTGATTGTGCAGTGAAGTATAAAGGTAAAAACTATTTCTTTCTACTAGTCTGTAGTAGAGAGAGTATTGTTTAGGCAATAGTTGTCATATTAGGTGTGTGTTTTGTCATGACTGCCGCTGGTGAATTTTGGATGTGATCCATTGTATTTCTGGTGAATGATGATGCGGTTATCCTGTTGTGAGTTCCATGTTGGGCTGGTATGATTATGGTCTATTTGGAGGGGGGGAACTCTGTTTAGTATAAGCTATCGGATGGAGGGGGGGGGGTCGCTTGATAGTTCTCCGCGTCTATGTTGGGAAAATTGGGTGTTCTCCATTCTTTCTACCTTATCCTAACCCTAATGTTGCGAATATTGTGTAATTTATAGTTGGCATATGGGGGCGTGTTGATTTTAGTGTTTTCCATGGTGTTCCTGGTGAAGGAAAATATGATAACCTAGGCTATCTTGAGTTGGTGTGGTGTGATCATTGTCTGGTTGGAGAGTATTGTCTGGTTAGAGAGTATTATCATGTAGGCCTTTGGTGAATTTAGATGTTTTCCGTGGTGTTATTGGTTGGTGATAATGCGATTATCTTTATGTGTAATTATCATGGGCTGTTGTGATTATGGCTCTATTGGAGAGAATTCCTTGATTATCACATAGCTAATTTAGCTATGGGGGGGAGTGTTTCGTTTTGACAATTATTGATGTATAAAATGCAGGTTTGGGTGTCTTCCTTGGAGTTAATGAGGTGTCATATTGTGTTCATCTTGGTTTTTTGTGATGTCTTGTGTTGATCTGTTGATGGTGTTTTCTATTTAATTTATGTTTCCTTGTTTATAGGGTATGAAGAGGGGGGTAATGCATGTTGTTCTTTGATAGTACTATATAGTGCTATTTCTATAAGTATAGTAGCATATACCACCTAGTATGTTAGATAGTATGGTGCTACTATACTAGATTAGGTATGTACTCAAGGAACTTCTGCTGAGGTGGCAGTTTATAAGGCATTCATCTGCCACTTTTGTTTATTTAGATTATAGTAGTAATTTTCTAAATTATTATTGTTAGATTAGGTATGGACTTAGGTACACAATACATAGTAGTATGGTAGTACTATATATAATAATACTGTACCCACTACATACTATAGACAGGTATGTATAGGACAGTTTTAAACAAGTAACTGTAACATACAAGTGTTGAAGTACCTGAGATAACGTCAACATTGATGTTGTCATTAACTAAATTAACATCAAAAATTGGCATAAACTTAAAAACTTGTAGCAGTAATATGGTTCCTAAATTGATGTTAACTGAGTTGATATCAAAATCTTTTTTAAATGAACTGTAGAAGATCATTGGGGATACTACTGAGTTGAGAGATATGCCCAGATTTTATTCTGAGGGATCTCTTCATATGAGTTTGGAGTTTAAAATCATGGTATATCCAATTGCAAAGAGAGGTCTTGTTCATATCAATGGATGCAGAATATCAGAACATGGAGATACCCTGACTGTTGAGAGTGAAGCACCTCTTGACAAAGTTGCAACACTCTTGGATATTCCACTGGCATCAGAAGGCATAAGCCTCCTTTTGGGTGCTACTCCTATGTTTCATTTTGCAAAAAATTAAATTCAGTTGACTGATTTGACCAGGCAATAATTTTGTTGTGAATAATTCCTCAGGTCAATTGGTGTAAGTCTTTTATTATTCCCCTTTATAAGTGCTCTCTACTTAAAAAATATTCCTAAAAATGGGGACATGTGGTGGGGAATAGTAACAGACCTATATTATGGTACTTCTCAAACAAAATAGCACATCATATATATCAGTAAGATTTCATGGTCATAAGTGTCAACTTCCTAAAATTGTGTTGGGACACACTTTTAGAACTAAATAATAGAAAATAGATTGAGACATTTGAAATTGTCATTTTATGAAAGTTAGAGAGTGTGCTTGGAAGTCCACATTTCAGATGGGATTACAGAAACTTTAAAGTATCATTGTAAACTTAAAGCTCCAGATATCTACATGATTTCACTTCAGGCAAATGATTATTATTATTTATCACAGGGTTTTCAAAATATTTCTATTGGCACAATTTAATTATTATTGACCACATGAGTCTTGGGATAGCTTCAAAATCAGCATGACTTTTGAGATGCAGAATTGATATTCTCACTTTATTTCTAAAAGGATTCATTTAATACCAATTATCTCTTATTACACGGTCTGATGTAGAGCGGATTTGAGAAACTTCTCTTGGGATACCATGATTATACCAAAGATTTTCCAGGGCTTGGTATCTCTCATGAGAAAAATAGAGAGGACGGCCTCTCTTAAGACCAACATCTTCTTCACCATGCTCATCCACATATAGACTAGGTGAATATGCTGACTTATTATTGTGCATTAAAAGAACTGTACACTTTTGCACAAGAAAGAATATGCCTATACCTGACCCAACTTTTCTTGCATGAAGAGTGCATGTACCAGGAGGTCGAATGTCCTGTTAAACAAAAGAATTGCAGAATTAGAACAGTAATCAAACATTAAGAGTAACAACAAAGACCTTAACTTACTTTTTTCATTCGCTTTACAGTGCCAGATTGCATGACAGCCCCAGTGAGTAAGCATATGGCAGTTTCATATCCACCATCATCATCTCCATCATCAGATCGACCTTCACGACATTTAACATGATTCACAATGCTATACAATTCAACAAATGACTTGGGAAGCATGATCAAGGAGCTCTTAGGAGAGCCTAGTTGAAGAGGACAAAAAGAAAATGGCATGAATGGATAAATTAAGAAAGTATTCATAATAATGGAAAATGAAACATACCTGGGATATGGATCATTCCCAAATGACTCAAGTCTTTCATCATACAATTAATAACTTTGTTTTGAAATAGTTCACTTTGGGTACCTCTTGGCCCAGGTCCAACTGGCTGTGACCCTGATATACTAGATTGATAAGGTATCAGAACAGAACGAGATAAATGGGCAAATTTCATATCATCAGGGCCTGAAATGATACTATTATCAGGCTCCAGTAATGGCACGTTGATGTCTGATGCATCATCATCTATGTCTACACCTGCATAAGATGGCATCAGTGAACTCCCAATGAGAAAACTATCATGCTCAGGGCTACCAAAGTTGAAATCATCATCAAGGTCAAGTTCCATGCTATCAACATGCTCAAACTCCTCATCTGATGCCAACATTTCCTCATCAATGATTTCCATAACTTCATTATCATTAGATGCACTAGAAGACATGGCATCTATGCTGTTACTGTCAAGTTCATCATGATAATCATTATTGTCCTCATTTAGACATGGAGAATTTTGCAATTCATCACTTTCTGTTGAAACTTGTGCAACCTCAACTGCTGCAGCTGATGATTCAACATGCAACTTGTGCAGTGATGATATCACTTGCTTGTTGCTGCTAGAGGTCATACTGCTGGAATTTTCACCTAAAGTATTTGATTTTAAGTTAGTCTTCACTTTAGGTACCCAGGAGTTTGAGTTCTCATCAAACAACAATCCTTGTCCCCTTGTACCATGATAAGCTTCAAACCCAGCAAAACTTGTGAGCCATTGATTAATCAGTGACATCCAGGAAGACTGAGAATTCTCTCCTTTTACTATATCTGATGGGAGAGGTGCGCCAATCATCTCTAGAAGATACATTCCCTCTTCAATTTCCATTGTGATAGAGTTTTCAAGCAAATTTGTTGCAAACTTATCAGAATCTGTTTCTTCAAATGTGCTAGATGAAGTATGATGACGTTTTCTTTGGCGGACAACACTCATAGAAGCCCGAAGCAAAAGTATTAATGAACGACCAAATGGTAAGATTGCATTGCCTATACTATCAAGAAGTGAAAGATTGTCAAGTCCATGAGAGAAGTTGGAATTATTTAGGTGTTTCTTGCAAATGGAAAAAAGTTCATTCACTGCTGCTGCTTCAGATATCCTCTTGGAATCATCCCAGTATTGATTATGATCAAGTTCTTCACCTTTGGCCAACAAAAATGAATCAGGAATGCAAAGAACTTGAACAAGCCTTGCTATGAGTAGAAATTTAGATGACTGTAGAAGCTCAAAGGAGCTTATACAAGGATCTGATTTTGAATTTGATAAGAGGAGTGAAAACAGAGCACCTGCAAATGTATTCAAATCCCAGGCAAGTATTGGTATATAAAGAAATGCAGTGGCAACTGCAGGACGAAAGGGAACTTTTGAGTGACCTGTTTCATTTTCAGATTTTACTTCAAAAGGATTTAGTGTTCCCCAGTCAGGTGCTAATTCAACATTGAGGTTTCTCTCAGCACGGTAAATTGAAAGAGGTTTTGGTGGTAGAATGGGAGGTGACTCAGCAATGTCAAGGCTGTTGTAATCATGGCTGCGTGTGGATGTTATAATGTCATCATTGCAAATGTTTCCACCATTATCAATCTCAATTTTGGGTGAAGAATCCAACTCTATCAGATTACATGAACTTCTTGATGGTGGCTCCTGACCACCCATAATAACCCACATGGCAGCTGCAACTGCTCTAGCCTCCAGTCGTGCTGCTACAGTATCTTCTTTGGAGACATGGCACAATGTAGAAGTGATAAGAGATGTCAAAATTTGCCATTGTTTTTCATTAGTGCTATTTGATGAGTAGGCCATCCAATTATGCCCTTCTAAAATATCACAAATTAAAATCCCTACAACAGATACTGCTTCATTTTCCGTCTTTGATTTATCATCACCAAGTTGATTTGCGAGCTCAAATGTCACCAGATCTGCCAAACTGGCTGTTGCAGTTAAAGTACGTCTTAGTTCAAGTAGCATAGGGTGGGAATCACGCGTTTTAGATGTATATTTGACCCATGGATCTGCTGAGTTATGTGTTACCTCTCCAAAGATTACCTTCTCAATCCCCCGTGCAGATGCTTCTGCTGCTGCTGCACTATGGCCTACTGCGGCCCATGATATGAGCTGTTGACGCATACGATAAAGACAGTCACCAATCTTTGTCGCGTTGTTGGGTGTTTCAACATCATGATTAATACTTTCAAAGTCCCAACGTCTTAAAGCTGGATGCCATGACTTTCTTTCTTTCTTCCAGAGGGCGCTAGAATTCTCTGAGGAGAGAAGCATCGCCTGCAAGAGGTGCGAGCCAAATAGACCTGTTGCTTTTGGAGGCTTAGGAGTCAGATTGCCAAAGGAAACAGGTAACTTTCGAATCAGTATATTCCGTATTAGAGATGTGTAAGCTGAAGATGGAGATTTTTCACTTTTCAAAATTTCAAAGCCTTCTTTGCCCTCACACATCGAATTAGACATGGATGTGGTCAACACCTGAGGAAAGGATGTTGGTCCATCAATCTCAGCGGAGGAGTCATCAGGAATAATTATGTTTGACAGTTGCTTACATAGTGGGCATAGGAACTCGCCATCTTCTATGTTTGCCGAAAAGCGACCATCGTATGGTTGATTTCCAGCAGCCCGTTGATGAAGAGAGAGACAATGAGCCTCTGCACAGCGAAGGTGGGCAGCATGTCCACATAGGCGGATGATGGGACGTGTAGAACCCCAACGTGTGTTGGAGTAACATAGTGATGACAATGGGCTCAAGATAACATATCCTTGCCATGATTGTATACTTGCCCATCCCTGAATATTATCATGAGGCCTATTGACTGCTTCTGATAGCAAAGGCCGTACTAAAACTCTGCGTGACTGAAGCTTGACTTTTGGAGACAATTTGGATTGCAAGACCTCCACTATACTCCCTTTAGGAATGAAAGCGACCGGAGCAGAGTCCATTGATTCAGTCGATCGAAGCTGAAAAAGAACATGGCAAAAGCCACGTACCAAGAGGAGAAATTCAATAAATCCACAAATTTCCATTTATCTAAGAATATGGATCTTTAAACACGCACCTGACATCCTTTGTCACCAACTACCCTATACATATTGTTGAAATTAAGCCTTTGTGACTCCCCAAGATGTACAAGGAGAGCTTTCGACTCCAGCTGCAGTACCCGAGATCTCTGGACATGCCCTAAGAACCCGATTGGTCCGTTATCCCCGTCTGCATCATCACATCTACAAATAATACAATGATTTTCGTCATCGTCCATCATTTTTTTGTCTGATTCATCATTGAACTGAGCGGAAATGGTAGCAGCAAACGTCGCTTGTTGCTTTTTTATTTTCTCTAAAACACGTGTCTGGGCTGCTTTTCGAGCCTTTTTGTTTTCTTCAGTGATACCTTTAGACCTTTGAGAATCGGAAGCTGAAGAATCTTCTGTATTTGGCCATAGATCAGATAGACCGGAGAGCATTCTTTTGACTGAAGCATTAGTCTCAGAATTTATGATCGACACGTGAGCACCTGCTACGATTGGAATACCAGATGTGGCACTTTCTCGTGCCACGTTCACATTTTCTGCACCGTCAGCGAGCGCGCAAACAAAACGCAGCAGCCACTTCAAACCATCTGTAGAAAGTGCTCTTGCACCACCATGGTCCTCATTTGCTGCCCTATGCCCTCCACTATTGATACTGACTTTGTCTCTGTGCTCATACAGTGCAATGCATAGACCAAGAATAGAACCTCGATTCTCACCACTACCTTTCGAAGAGAGTGGACCATCAGGTGCACACATAAGCGCCCATACATTGATCAAGCTCTTTGGTACGTCAGTGAGCTGCTGTAGATAGGCGTTCAGATTGATACTTGATGATAAACGCTTCTGTTCGTAGTCTAAGAAGGGCACTGTTTCGTACAAAGTGCTACATTCTTCAAGCGTATGAATCTGAAGTGTTAACAGATGCAAAACTTCCAAAAATGATTTCGATGATGCTGCAACAGTGGAGGGAGAAAAGGGAGTACTAACATGATCATTATTAGAGATTGAGCTTATCATTGACATTTCGGATACTCCTCTCCTAATCATTCTACGGTCCACTTTAACAAAGTCTAAAGGAGTAAGAAGTGAATCATCATCTTCATTGCTATCGACATTGGCAATGCCGACGGGTTTTGGTTCTGTCGGTGGGAGCCAACTTCCATTAAATAGCACATACATGAGGTATCGTCGAATGGCAGAATACATTGATGGTAAGTGAAGAATCAAACGAGCAGCCAAAAACCTGGGATGTCCTCGTGGAGGTTCAGCCACGAGAGGAAAAATCATTACTGAATTTGTATCCTTCGATAATGCCAACAACTTTTGCTTTCTCAGTCGTGCTATATTATCCATGGCATGCTGATGATCAGTTTTTCTCAAATGGTAAAATGAGGGATCATATTCATTGCTGGCCTCAGGCTTCAGTTCAAAAGTAGGAGGTCCGGTCGCACGCGAACCTTGGTTTTTCTGTTGGCTAATACTGTGCAGAACTTCTTTGAAGACAGATCGGAAAGAGGATATTCCAAAACCTGTTCCGACGGCTCCGCCGTCATTTTCATCTCGACGTGATATCGCCGCTGATGCGGCGCTCATCGCTTCACTATGTGATCGTGGTTCTACCGCAAGGGCATGCAGCAGCTCACGTCTTAAGCTCCGTCGTAATATGGAGTCATCATTAGTAGCGATTGGAGGAGGTGGCGGTAGATCAGACACAATTACACAAATGGTTCTAAAAAATGACTCAGCAAGAAGCTCAGCGTGCTCCGATTCTTGCAATCGAGGAGGTTTTACCCAGCCCATCTTCCCAAAAATATTGCGACGATCAGGATCACACAAATAGCCATCTAGCGAAAACCGATTGATGAGCAAGATAAACACTCTTCTTGCACCTAAGCCAATGTTGAATCCAGCGGCAGAAAGTTGCAACAATGTCACATCAAGATCTCTGAGCGATCTGCAGAGAGGAACATTTGCATAATTTAATGCCATTCCTGCTGTCGGGCTCCCATTCTTCGCCCACATGTGATGTTCGATTTGCTGTGAAGCAGCGATGCATCTTAGCGGATGATCACACAAACTATGAACCACCTTAGTGGATGCCAGGAGGGTAGATATAAAGCGACACCGTGATCGCCGAAGCTGAGCCTCAGGTGTCGAGCAATCTGGACCTGATGACCAAACAACCCTGAAGTTTGAAGATCGATGTGATGGTCGTAATATAGTGCTTAGAGTATCCTGCTTAAATGTTATTCCGGCAGAAGCTGAAGACGAATCAAGGGATACAAAATCATCATCATCATCTATGAGCGGAAGACGCCACCAAGTCTCTGGATTTTGTTCACGATAATGTAATGGCACTATAGCTGAGCAGAAGCTCCTTATGCTTCTGGCTAGTGCTCTGTGAAGCGGCAAATGAAACGAAAAGCTATCCCCAGCCAAAGGCGAATTAGGAACTTTAAGCCAATCTCCCATTACTGGTCCGTGGCTAGACATGCCTTGCTCTCTAGCCATTCTATTCAATTTCAATCTCTCAAATAGTAACGCTGCTTCTAGTAACGCTAATTTTGTTTCGGGCAAGTTCTTCACCCCACTTTCGCAGGCAACATCACATGAACGAGCGATAGTGACACCAGTGGCGGCAGATATTTGGTTGAGTGATGTTTCATCCAGTTGCGAAACAGATACATGCAGCGTAGACCTTTGTAAGGCTTCCAACTCCCCAGACTCCCTTGAAGATAGTCGTGTGTGTCCTGTCTCCATTAACCCTTCACGATAAAGCCACATTTTGATTTCACGGAGGAAAGCGGCAAACAAATTTCCAATTGCTTCGTTTTTCACAGAGTCCAAACTTAATTGATCAGAAGAACTCAGAGCAACGTTTGAAAACGGGCTTTCTGAAAGTGCATCACTAGTTCCTGAAATGTTCAAAGTCAAACCGTAGGCTATCAGCCATCGCTCGTCCTCAAATTCAACATGACCACCAGAAATCCGTCGCTTCTGTAAGTCAATACCCTGTCCGAGCCTTAACAACCGAGCCCATACAGAAGGAAAATCGAGAGCATTGATAACCTTATACGATGATAAACTATGGAAATAAGTGGGTGGAGATGAAAATGATAGCGAAGCTGGAATTATTTCATCTATTGCATCGGATCCCGGTGGAGATGCTGTTGTGACATAGTTCGAACCGAGTAATTTTACAGCTGTACCTTGAGTCTCAAATATGTATTCTAAATCTCTCAGTAAATGTGGCAAACGTTTGTGCTTCATGCATCTAGAATCGAGAAATTTATCATCCGAGGCTGCAAAAAGTCGGGTGTTTAGCGGATGCTCCGATCCAAACTGATAAGACAATAAGGGTAAACTTGTCAAATGACCCGTCGAGACAGAAGGACTATTTTCGTCACTCTTGAAAGAATTTTCCACTTCATTCGTTTGCTCTAAATCACTATTAACAACATTAGAGACTTCCTTCGAAGCACCTAAAATATTCGTGTGTATACTCCTTACAATAGAATATGCTATGGGCAGTGATGCAATACAAGAATTCTCTTGCTCGTCCAGAAAGTCCTCACGGCAAAGCAGTGCTTTCGTCGCATGCGCATTCCCCAAGGCCCTAACCAAACTTCCTGTCGTGAAAAGCTGCACAGTAAAACCAAGCAAGGTGTCTGCTTCAGTCCCGATACTAGCACAAAACATGGTAGATGTGGGCCGGTAAGCAATAGCACCAAGAGATGCAGCGAATCGTGACTTAAATCTAGGATCTGTCAAAAGACTAAGAAATAATCTCTGTAGACTACTGCGGACCTGTTTAGGAGAGTATGGATCAAGTAGAAGCAATAGTGATACCGGAGAGGCTGGGGCAATGAAAGAGCTGCTAGATGCCAACCTTTTGGCATGTTCCACGGTAGTTACCCCCGTGTATTCCCCCCACCGGCAAGCCGAGCTTCCTTTTTCATCGACATATCCTGTACCACTAACCAGATTTAAACCTGACAATTTGTGGGGGTACAAAGAAGAGGTAAGGATTTCGCCCTCACTATGTTTTCTCAGGTCCGTATCTACGATAAAAATTCTTGGCAGCAAAAAAACTGCATTGCGCTCCACCACGGAGGGTTCTGTCACCATTGAATCGTTAGAGGCTATAATAACTCCTCCATTAATATACTCGCTTTGGAAATATTGCAACAACGGATGATAAAAACATTTTTTACCGTCGATCAGATGTGTCATAGGTAATGTTCCCCAAGTAGCGTGAGGTGATTTGTACAATCGTGAGTCTGGAAGACTATATGGGACTCTTGCATAAAAATCAGGATCAGTTCCTAATTGGAATGTTTGAAATTGATGAATAATGTGAGATTGAAAACTAACTGATTGCATGTGTCCAGATAAATAACAAGAATTGAGGAACGAAGATCTCACCAGTTTCAGAGACAAATTTATCCGCCCAACTAGTCGCCAAACCCTGACGAAATAGTTCTCTACTCTCCTCTCGTGTTAAGTAAGAACTTTCCAAATGTGGCGGAAAGATGTATAACCTCTTTCTCCATGATGGAAGACTCTGTATCGGCCCATTTGTACATTTATTTTGCCACCAATTCTCATGAGTGCCACTCCAGCATGGAATCATCCTTGCACTAGACCAAACTGCGACACCTTCACTGATACCACAATTCCCATTTTCTTTGACAGAAATCACATTGGCAGAGAGGACATCTTCACCATCAGTAACGTCTACCAGTGCCTGCACGACCATTGCAACTACAGCAGGATGCACAATCATCAATTCCGAGAGCCAGTCAAGTAAAGCTTTCGCACGTTCTTCTGCCTCTATTCTCGCAGTATTTACAATGGAACAGTGCAATCCTGCATTTTCTCGTAGGCGAGCAAAACCTATACCGGCACCATCTAGTGTTTTGTAGTCACGAACAAGGACTTGACCGTCGGAGTCAACTCGGCAGGTTAGATCCTCGGCTGTATCATGACGAGAGATGAGTGGAGATGCAGGGTCGACCTCAAGAGGGCGATGATGAACATTTTCAAAGACTGCTACATTTGGTGGAGATGGGTTCCAAGTAGGACTCGTTTCCCCACGGAATCGTCGTTGTTGCCGATGAGTCATTTCGCCATCTCCTGGAAAGGGACGTCTTTGACTACTGTTACCATGCTCATCAATAGCAGACATTGTTGCATCACACATCACATCATTATTGATGATGGGGGGAGTAGTGTTAGTTGAACTGCGCCTTCTCGATTGAGGGAATGAACTCTCCGAAAGAGTGTTGTAATCAGCCCCTGCCATGCCTTTTCCACCAATCTGCCCCACACTTCCAGGTCCTTGAAGAGGGACTTTGTTTATTTTGTGGGGCGGATGGTGCAAAGCCTTTTTCACTTCGTCAAATGTATGAACATCATCATTGCTCAAGCGCAAAAAGAGACTAAACTTCTTGGGCAATTCAGTGGTATAGCACTCATGGGATGCATCCAATACATGTTCCGGTAATGTCCAAAGAGTTGAAGTTGACAGAGAATAATTAGAAGAAGCATTTGCCCAGAAGGATTCCATGACTGCCCATCGTCTATAATAATCTTCATCCACACTAACTCCATTCCACAACCGGCAAATATCATCCGCCCACTTCAGTCTCCATTGGCTGACATCTGCTCCAATGGCCGAACCTTCACAGGCAATCAATATCGATTTGACGATCGAACCAATCACAACTCCCATGGCAGCAGCCAGTCGTGGAGGAAGAGAGGAAGGCTCTCGCGTGGCATTAGGAGAGCGTAGTGGAGTGCCATGAACCTGACGAATGTGCTCTAGACGGCCCCGTTTCATAGAACGGACTGCCTCAAAATCATCATTGACATTGACATTGATATTGTCAGAGTTAAGTTTTTCCTCTCCATCAATTTCTCTACAAAACATTGGATCATCTTTTCCCTCATCATTTTCCTCTGTTTGACCAAAGACACCCATTATAAATTCAGGAGGCCGATGCCTCGGACAGCATCCCTCAACTCTCCATGCTTCTTTATCTCCACAATCACAGCATCCACCTGGGACAGTCCTGTGGAAAAACACCTCATGTCCCTCATGATCACTCTCGCGGAAACACTGATCACACAACACGCAAGTAGCATCATTCTGACATGTCCGACAATACCAGGCAATATCCCCTCGCCGAAAGAGATAGCCACAAGGTCCACCGACATAAGATGTCGACGAATTGACAGGGATGTTGTTTGGATCTTCACCGCGCTGAAACTGATACAAAGATTTCAAAAGTGAAGAGAGAGAGGGCGTAGGTAGTTCCGACGCTCGTTCGGCTGGCCACATTTCGAGCGCGGCATTGGATGAGAAATTGGTGGGTGTTCGACCCGTGGTTGCCTTCTGTTCGGCCCACGCAGCAACAACTGCTTCACGTAAAACTTTAGCATCATTGTGGCTGATTCCGTCGGGGAGAGGAGATCCATCCTCATCATGGGTAAACGACGGAATATTTTTGGTGAGAGTGTGTCGTTCGTGTAGCTGTACGGTACCATCCTGCAGTAAATCTTCCCATCTTCCATCCATGTACTCCAAAATCATCTTTTCCGCCCAAAGAGTCGCACTTGATGCAGGAACACTGGTGAGAGGATTAACCAATGCCATTTCTGCCAAGATAGAGAGGGAAGGAAGACGATGTCCCATCACCGCTTTCGAATCGGGTGCAGTAGTGGATGGTTTGCCATGAGAGTGGCTCGAGGAGAGAGCATATTTTCTGAGCATGGCATCCGCCCTCAACGCTCTATGAATAATAGTTTCTGGCGATCCTTCATCAGCCACTACAGTCCCAGTATCCACCGTGATTTCCGAGTGTCTCACTCTGCCGAACGATCGAACATCTCCTCGCTGTGTGACAGAAGCAGCGTCTGTCTGGCTGCCAGCGAGTCTGTCCGAGCAATAGCGCGCCAAGTGCACCAGTCCTTCGTCTTCCGACACACAGCAAGGAGATGCCAGATCGTAAAAGGAGGAGGGGAAATATTCGATTCCACCAGGGACGAAATTGAGAAATGCCGGCAGTGGAAACGCGTTGTTTCTGCTGGACAGACGTTGCGAGATCGGTCTGGCCGTCGCATTGTTGGCCGCATTGGCAGTGACAGCTTGTGGCGATCCATGTGGGGAGCGACTGGCTGTGATGTTGGAGGGTGACCGTGAGATGTTGGGTCCAGCTAGTCCATTGTTGCTGTTGTGGCTGTGGCTGGCGTCGGCGGCCAGAGCGATGGCGGCGCGCGCCGCTGCCAATGCTGACAGTGAGGAATTAGTGTTCGAATCGCTATCGTTCGTCATGCAAGAGACACTTAATGGATTCACTATACGTTGCTCGGGACGACAGTCATGTTAGCGCCTGTGATGAAGAACATCATGTGATCAACACTGTAGATTTATAAATGACACTATCGTACCTCACATAGATATGTGTGGTACTAAAGGCTACTACACTATGCTGCTGTAATAGGAGACGGCAAATCACTTCTACTCTCACTCAAAGGCGTCCACAGTCACGTCGGCGTTGGGCTCGTAAAGGTATCTTTACAAGACTTCCTCCATTTCTGGGGAACTTGTTGGATCTTTCCTCTGAACGTCATTATTGCCAAAGCTTTGAAATCTTTGTCTCTTGACAACTCACCTTCCATTGAATGGAACATCATTCTAATCAGCCGTCCCCCCCTCCTTCCACTCTTACAGATGGAAATCCACCATCATCCACATCATTTGATACCCTCCTTCAAGTAGACAACTTTGAAACACTCAAAAAAGTAAGTCAAGATCCACAACTAGCATGATTGAATGGATTGAATCTACTCATGAATTGTGCAGGATGCAGCCTTGGAAACAAGCCTATCCTGAATGGATCTGCAGAGACCTTGCGTCAGGTGATGGAAGTCAACAAATGATGTGGGACTTGTCATGAGAGGCAGGAGAACCATGTGACTCTGAGTTGAGAAAAAAAAAGTGGAGAAATGGTGGGACTATTAGTTGGAGAGACTGCTTTAGTCCTTGTTGGAGTTGCAGTTGGAGACATCATGGGACTCTTTGTTGGAGAAGCAATGGTGAAATGATGGGTGCCTCTGTTGGAGAAGCACAGTGTGTGTGTATCTGGGACTCTTTGTTGGTGATGAAGTGGGAGAGGTTATTGGGCTTTTTATCAGAGATGATGTGGGACTCATTAAGGTAGATACAGTAGAAGATTCAATGGAAATTATTGTTGGAGATGCATTAGGAAACCTTGTGTGACTCTTTTCTGGAAGTACAGAAGGAGATGCAATGAGACTCTTTGTTGTATATAAAGACAGAATACTTGGTAATCTTCATTGGAAAAATAGCGGGTGAGGTAGTTATACACTTTGTTGGAGAGGCAGTAGGAGAAACCATGAGACTCATTATTGGAGAGACAATACATAATGTTGATAGCCTTTTTGTGAGGTTGTTGGACCTTTTGTGGAGATCGGAAG
>JALLAW010000276.1:0-15011 GCA_036939535.1 Cyclotella kingstonii | reverse complement strand
TCCAAACCAAGGAGCACTCCGTTGTTGCCTGGACCAGCAACTACTGTAATGTTATGCCTAGCAGATGTCTGACTCAATACACCAACTTTGCAACCAACCCTTACATTTCCATTCCTCAATATATCAACCTTTGTTTGGTCTACTTAATGAAGACACACCTGTACGACATCTCCTGAAAGTACTTGTCGATTTGACAATGACCTTCTTTTTTGATCTGTGCAAGAGGTGTTCCGCTTTCGACACGATTAAGCAAATTGATGATGAACGAATACTTACTTTTTTCCATTACCCGCTTGTTGAACCCCTTTTCTGAATCAACGGATTCGATGGCAGCGTAAAAAGCTCTCTGATGCGATGAGATGATAATTGGAGAGTCACTCATTCTTCGAAGAGTAGGCATGTGCATAGGAAACTATGGCAATAAAATGAAATGATGTTGTCGGATGGAGATCGCTCACTCAGTTTAATTACAATAATGTTCTAAATTCTGCGACATACTCACATGATATATTGACGATTATCACATATTCGGTGGCTAACATCGTAGAACTCATAACCATTTCCTGCCAGTATTCATAGTGCCGATCGGCAGAATGAATACAGGCGTTGAACGCTTATGGGTCCTGTCACTATATACACTGCCCAGTATATATACTGGTACCAACATATATACTAAATAGTGAAAGTCAGAAATACATATCTGTCTGATGAGTATACGCACGAATTCCATTTGTATAATTGCCCTAAATTTTTTTTCCAATTGACCCAATACCATTGACAGCAGAGCAAAAGCAGAAGCAGAAAGCATTAGCTTCCTTTATATTCTTGAAGGAAAAAAGGGATGTTACATGAAAAACTAGAACCTGTGCTGATGGAAGAAGCAGAGGGAAGATGTAGGTCAAGGAGAAGCAGCATCGCCAACTGTTTCAAATGAAGCAGTATTTCGCATAGCTCTCATTGATGCCTTAGAACAGCGAGATGTTGGATGTTTTGATATTCCTGGGGCATTTATACATGCAGAATGCGATGAAAATGTGAAAAACCTGTTGAGAGGCCGATTAACAGAGCTGATGGTACACATGGATCCAATTGTATACTGTATATATATAGCAATGAGTTCCATGTGCGAATCGATGCTATGTGTCAAAATGCATGAAGCAATTTATGGTTTTTTAAAAAGTGTGTTGCTATTTTACAAAAAAATGGTTTTACACCTGGAATTATTAATGCTTGTGACCCTTGTGTTGCAAATAAAGATATGAATTGTGTTTCAAACAACCATTGCTTGGCATGTGGATCATATAAAGGCGTCATACAAGAACTCAGATGAGGTTAGCATAGTTGGAGAATGTTTGAAAGAGAAATATGGAGACGTGAAGGCGCATGGAAACGTGCATGACTACCTTGAAATGGACCTCGACTTTTCAGTTGAAAATGAATTGAGGATAATCATGATTTCATAATTGGAGATCATCCTTAAAGAACTCCCACTAAACATCACCTGCTCTAAAACTACACCTGCCACAAGCTATTCATTTAATGTGGGCCCTGATAGTGATGCAAAACTCCTAGAGGAACAGGCTAAAAAATTTCAACGTGTTGCAGTTATCCTTCGTGTAAGTGCGTGCAAGAAAAGACTTGCAAGTTGCAGTTGTGTTTTTTACTACTCGAGTAAGATCATCATATGAAGATAGTTGCACATTGAGGGCACTATAAACATGCCTTTGATACTGTCTGAAAATTCTATGACCATGCCAAAATGGTGGGTTGATGTTTCATATGATGTACATGATGATTGTAAAGGGCGAACTGGAGGGATGCTCAGAATGGTTATAAGCTTTTTCCAGAAAGCAGAAGCTGAACACTCGCAGCCCTACGGAAAGTAAGGTGGTTGGAATTCATCATGTATCGCCTTTAGTATTATGGACACAATATTTTTTTCAGAGCAAGGTCATGACATGGAGCCAAGTGTAGTAATTCAAAAAAAAACAAAAGTGCAATTTTGTTAGAAAATAATGAAAAGCATCCAGCTCGAAGAAGACTAAGCACATCAACTTAAGATATTGCTTGGATAATATTCCTTATGGGAAAATTTCATTGACACATTCTCCAAATCAAGTGATGTGGGAGATAATCACACCAAAAAAGCAAGGTGCTACATTTAGGTTGCTTCGGTCAAAATTGATGGACATTCCTGTTGACTGAAGAGGAAATGCGTTCAAGAATGGCAAGGCTTCAGCAACTCTTAGATTCATCAGTGAATCATTTACGTGAGACGAAAATTTCACTACTGGAGTGTATTGACGGAAAAAGTGAATGAAGGTAAAATGGGCCTTCCAGCGCGGACAGCAGCAAGGAGATATCTCGGAGTGGCGTCAGAGAGCGTCATGCTGTGGGCAGTGACAGGGTACGATACGGTATGATAGAGGAAGCAATTGTGACATCACATGGGTACGTTCAAGGGTACAAGGAGGAGTCAGAACGTAAGAATCGAAAGAAATAGAACTTCAACAGGAAGCCGAATATTATTATGGTGAGAGGTAGAAAATAGAGCCCAAATGTGTGCGTGAATGCAAGGAGGCGTGAAATGCCACGGAATCAAACGTGGTATGTTTTAGCTTTCTTCAGATACTCACTTTAAAGTAATAGTCTCTGGTCACCATGTTCTCCCCATGCTGTCTCTCTAAATAACATTAATTTGGATATCAGCAACACTTCCAATCACTATCAAAACCTTACTCAAGATGAGCGGAATGGGGTTTTGTGAGCTCTTCTGGAGTAATCTGAAGATCATCGACTGGAATGGAGGGATAAGACTCATCACAGTGAGAGGTTCAATATCTACGTATCGACGGTCACTTCCGTTTTGACTCGAGGCTTGCAGTCACTAGAAGATGGGAGGCTATCCATGTGCGTACCTTCCATCAAGAATAATAGTTTGAGAGGAAGAGATACTATTCTCAAGAGGTGGCTACAATTGCTGACATTGTGCCAGTGTTTCGACAGACTATCAGAGGAATCTTCGATGTAACATCTCTTTCAAAGTGTACTGTTCATCAACTGGTAAAATACGATGAGATAAAATTGAGGTCTCATTTCAAACTCGCTTTATTTTTTCAAATTCTTTATAAACGGGCAAACAAAAAGGTATGATCCACGTTGATGAGAAATAGTTTTTATCAAGTTAATGAAACGAGGCAGTATTACCTCGATTCTCTCTAACTGGCTCCTCACCGAATGATGAGGAACAAGAAGTTCATTCCCAAGGTCATGTTCTTAACTACCATCATCCGGTCTAGACATCAGAAGGAGGAGATTCTTTGGTGGGAAGTTGGAGATAAGGCTCTTAATGCTGCTTTCCCAGCTGACTATTATAGTCTGGTCAACAGACTACTTCACAAGAAGATTCGAGTAGAATAAGCTCAATAAAACCTTCCTCACGCATGAATCAGTGATGGAGAAATCATCCTCCACGATGGGTGCAATAGGTACAAGATCCCTCACATGCAAAAAGACTCATTAGAAAATAGGGATGAATTACCTACAACAATCGCGCTGAAGAAGGGCACGCAAGTGAAGTTGATTCTGGTTTAGGGTTAGCAAGGAAGGCTTTTAGACTCTCGTCTGGACGTTTAACATGATTTGTAGCCATGTCTTGTAATTGCTGTAGATTAAATTCAGTTTTTGATGCCATTATTCAAGTGACCATTTTAAATTGGAGTTTGTAAAGTGAATTATTGTACCAATATAGTTTATAGTCTGGCATTTCAAAAATAATGAGATCAGAGTTGGACTCTAGTTTATTTTTGGACACTTTTGGAATTGAATTGTAACAGGTAGATTAGTACACAGCAATAAGTTTGCTATACTTGTTTGAACATTACTAAATGTCACTAGATTTTTTCCAAGATAGTAGTCAGGGGCGATAATGGCGATAATACTGCATACATATATAACAAACTAGTACTATTTACACTTTTGTAATACTAATATACTAATTTCTCCATAGAAAATGCATTCTACCTTTCAATTTTCTTATTGCGGGATTCAAGTTCTTGCAGGACTCAGCCTTTCATCCACTAAATCATTTTATGCATATGATTAAGTACGAAACAGCACTGAACTATTTTAGTTCAGTGCTGTACTTATACGTCATACCAAAACATGTTTCTGTATAAAATATACAGAAAAAACGATCTCTACTCAAGACAGTCATAATGATGGTACCAATAGCAATTTCCTTATATGTCTAAGGGGAAAGGAGTGGTAAACTAGAAAGACATGGCTTCCACGGCATTCTTCTAGATATATAACTACTGACCTCAATGTTTACGATCTCAACTTACAAACAGGTTACACAAATTTTGCATCATGCGTTATTTGATGAAGCATGGTATACACAAAATAAAAACTTAATGGCACAACATATATAAGAGTTAGGGTTAAAAAAGTATCAGAACAATGATGATGTAAATGAAACAAGCAATGAAACAAAAACAGTTGATGAATTCAAAGACCCAAAAATTGAAGAGCTACTATGCTATGACCAATTGCAAAGTCAAACTTAATACAAAAGCTCTCCACTCAATCTTAAATTCTGAAATCATACATAATTGTTATGGTGTACATTTCACCATACCCCTAACACTGTGCATTTGAAGGAATTCTACCATGACAATAAAGTCATAGCTATCCCGCAGCAGGAATGAACCTGATTGTAGAAGTCACAAGAGACTGGTAACGGCAACTGTTTTTATAGAGCCCTGGCAAAAGACCCCTACATCAGAGAAACGCTTCACTTTCATGACTATTAAAAAGTGAAGACGAACCTCTTCCTACATATTATTTTGGATCTCGAGTCTCATCTTCAACTCTACAACGCCTACACCAGAGGGACATCAGAGCTTCCATTAGAGCAGGCATTAGATACTGAGGGCTTCTTGGAATACCTAAGTTGCATGAAGAGCTTAGAGTCTGGGCGGATGAATATATGATACTTTTTATGGCGCCTGCATTCGAAATAGAAATAGTCTGGTCTTCATTTGGTGTTCGTCCTGAACTATTCCACAAAGAGTCAAGTTGGAACAGCAATATTTATATTGATGCTATCAGTCTCCAGGAGCAAACACCATCTTCCTAACCCGCCACGACAACGAGCACTTCAAATATCTACGGAAACTCACAGAAGAGGAAGTGGATAGAGCTATTCTGCTAAATCGGGAATTACGAAAGAGTTATGAACACTTACATAGGCCTCCTCCTCCACCACTTGCAAATCTACTAAGAGTCTTCTCCAATCAGACGGATTTTTATGAGAGTGTCACAGTGGATGGGTTAGGAGACAGATTTTCCGAATGTTTGGTACACTCTTCACGATCAACTTACTCTTCTGATGAGATGCGGCTTGAAATTATCAATTCAATTCAGAGACAGATTAATTGTATTAAAAAATCCATCGTCTGATTTCCAATTTCAGCATTGAACTAGTAGAGTTTCTTCAACTCACTCGTACAATGTATTCACTTCAAGCAAACGCCACTCTTTCTGATACCCTCTTCGCCTCAGTTGAACTTGGGGTTCATATCACTCGATTTTCTATGGATGATGACGCAATATTCTCTCTAGCGACTTTCATCGACCGGCTGACAGTAACACCTGTCTTCTCTGAGCACATATTCATTATTTTCAATAGCACCAATTTTGAGTCTCTATGTTTATTGACAGATAAAGAGAGATGCCCCTTCGAAGAGAATGTAAACTTGGACTCTGATGATTTCTTGCAAGGGCAGCCTAATAGAGTGGAGTTGTCATTTCAGGGATTCGAAATAAGCGGGTCAGTGATAGGCGTGGTGGTCGTGAAGCTTCATACAGGTATCCTTATGTGAAACTGAACAGCGACATAACAACGGAGCAGCTTGAGTATTCCTCCTTTACTCCTTCCTTTCTCCAATAGAGATTGAATTCCATACCTTTAGTGTGGCTGATCACTCATCGTCAGTAACGCGCTGTCCAGGAAAAGAACCGCTTTGTATAAAGGTTTTACTCTGACCTGTTCTCGGCCTGTCGCATCACACACATCTGATGCGATAGATCAAGTTGATGTGGTCGCAGACGGGCGACCTAACTATTTTCACTTTGGACTAGGCTCTGATCTCCTCCACTGTTTTAATCATCACCATCGCTTGACCTTGAGATTCTGGTCAAGGTTGTCTGGTGGATCAGATATACTTCGACGCTATATTCCCAATCTGTCCGAGACCATTCCATCGTCAAGCCTGCTATATTTTGTTCAACAGGAAGCTTTTGTCTGTATAGATTTTGTATTTGCAGCGGTGCAAACAATCTTCTCACTGCATATCTATACAAAGATAAGTATTCTACAATCCAAGCCTGGTGCACCCAGTCAGTTTGATGGATGCTTTGGTTGGCTTCACTTAGATTACCCTAGGTTAGTTTATGCTAAGCCACCAGGGCAGCGGCCAGCCTCCGTGATCCTGCGTAAGATCAATTCTCGATAGAAGACTTGTTCAGATTTAAGGACAGTGAGACTCAGATGATTGTCTCTCTTGTTTTAGAAGAAGAAAGAATTTGCTCTTTGCTTACATGACTCAATATCAGTCATATATTCCTCAGCAAGACAGAATATATATTTCAGATGCGATCGATCCTAATTACTTGGCTCTCCACTTCCAGCTCTGATTAGAAGTGCCTTCAAAAGAGTCAGCCGGCCAACCAAAAGATTCGCTGATGAAGCTACCTCATTTTAGACTGAAAAGAGAAAACCCGGCAATAGAAAGTTGGCATAGAAGAATTGTCTGGCAGCTTTGGATGAATGCTAGTAGTTGATGTTTATTAGGTTTATTTGTCATTATAAGTTATTATGTGTGTGTTACAGATAGGGTACAAAGCCTTCTGATTCCAGCTCTGCTGAAAATGCTTTAGGCATGGCTCGCCCTGGTAAGGTTACTGTATATTAAGATTATTGAACAGTCACTGTCTGCCACCCTTTTTAGATAGTTTAATGTGGTAATTTAATAAAAATTAAATGAAATTGAAGAAATTACCAGACTAATCAACTATAGCACCCAGTACATGAACAGCTAAAATTACAAGGTGGCATACTAGACTTAAAACCGCTTGAGTTATCAAAATAAATAATTAACCAGTCTCAAACTGTGAAAAGTTTATGTTAAATAAACAGATTTTAAAACCAATATTGTTACGTACAAGTGCCTTTTCTCACATTCTGAAATAAAGTATGACATATGACATGACGGTCTACCTCAAATCAACATTGACCAAATGAACAACTGCCTCTTAATGAAACCATCCATTGAAGACTTGGTGAACTACATGCCACAGCACTTACCACTAGGAATCTTCACTGAGTTTGGTGAAAAATATGCAGAAGACCCGACAGATCTTAATGACATATAAGAGGACATACAATAAAAAGGAAAATTCGCTGTAGTTGGAACAAAGTGGATTTCTTCATTTTAACCAATGCTCTCAACAGCAAATACGTTTGGTGATCCAATCCCAATAAGCTTAAAATAAACTATTGAAAAGTATTTTTACATAGGTTTGGACTTATCCCATATAACTTGATCAAAGAAAAGATATGAAAAAGAATAAATACATCAGCAAAAAATGGAATAGTAAGAATTTTGGATCCTATATTTGCTTATAGTGTCGAATAATGAGGGTATGAATTCTCTTTGCCACCTGTACTATTCTTAACTATCTAATCTGTAGAGGAGGTGCTTGCAATGCATTTGGCAAGCCAAATAGACCGCATCAAAGGTCATACATCAAAATAGACAAATCAGTCTAAAATTGATGGACCTATCACCAACAAAGAGATCCTGTACTAAGTATTTACGTGATTCTAAAACTACAGGGGCATACAAGGACACCCAGAGGCACAAAGAAATTTGGAACAGTTCTTTGACAAAATTTTATGACCAATTGGCTTAAACCCATCCAGCAATGAGCTATGCATATATACAGGAACCATATAAGGTCACAGCATATTTTTCTCAGCAAGTGGATGAAGCACCTCAAATGTTAGCGATCCAGCATCTGACATCATCGATACTCACTTAACAATACTAGTAAAACCACAGACTTGATTGATATGCTCAATATTATGAATGTAGAAGAGAGAAGAGACTACATAAAAAATACCTAAGGAATTGTTACATGTAGACTGGGAATTTTCTTTACAGCAGTTATGTGTGTACAAGCAAGTGTATTTTCAGCAAAAATCCATGATAAGCAGAAAAGACCTGTATGAATAAGTACAAAAGAAGACAGGATGGAATTACATTTTGAAGAACAACACTATGGGAAGATTTACCGCATATATCTCCTATATCACCAATCAGCACTAGTCAAAATCTATGAGAGAATTACCACATTCACCACCACATATTCAACTTTCATGAATTTGTAGAAGTTGCCCAATTTCCCTTCGCTCATTTACAAGAACCTGTTTACGATTAGCTGGTGACACCATCGCATACAAAATAAAATTCAGGCGACACTAGCAGCATCTTCTACAGCAGCTCAGTGCATAGCCGCAACAGATGCTCATAAATGATGTAAAAACAGAAATTATTCTATATGACTTAAGAATATCACAAAAGTTGGCATCAGATATCTATGAAAATAATGATGACACAACAGCTATAGCTTAAAATTGAAAGTCTATCAATTGGCATCAAAACTATGCCCTATGCGAATGGGTGGCAGAGGTTCTATTTTGATAGAGCAAGTAGACACCACACAAAATATGGCAGAACACTAAACAAAACTTTACCTTTACTTTTGTGATTCCTTTTTCTATGGATGCTGCATTACTACTAGAAGACGCTAGAATGGCACATTCCCATATGAAGTTCCCTGTACAATCTCTTGCCAACACTTTAACTGTTGAAAATCTTACAATAGTGATTTAGCTAGGTTACTAATGGCAGCTCAGTTGCTTATTTAGGGTGAAACACTGATGATGCATTATCATCTCTTTACTTTGGATTGTTCATAATATGACATCATGTCCTCTGTTGATAGAGAATCTCTAAAAAACTTGTTAGGAGAATGAGTAGAGATTTTTAGGGGAGATTTCAGTCAAATAATGATTAATTGTTTAGCTAACATAATAGAACCTATAGCTTCTACTTACAAGTTATTAAAGATACTATCATCATCTTACTGTCCACTTATACTAAAAATAAAAATGTAGATTCGATTGTTTCAATGAAACAAAAAACTTGAAGATGCTTAAGAGGTGCAAGAAATGCCCTTACAATAATTCAAGGCATGTATTGCATTGCGAATTCTCTTTTTTGATCCAATTTGTGAAGTGATTTATTTAGTAACTTAGACACTGCCACTAATGAAAATGTACAAAGTGTCTTCATGGATGAAAACAAAAATAAGGCTCATGAAAGCTATGTTTGTAGGGGGGCTGCTTCTATACATATTTATAGCAGTGTTGATAGTATCATGGAGGGTAATGAAGCTATAGGTTCATCCACAATACTCATTATAACACATTCATATCAGGTGGATGAGCATGGGTTAACCTTTCTTATTGATGTCCAGACTTACAATGGTAAGTTACTAATTTCAGATGGATTGATGGATAATACATATGATGCTGTGGTAGCAACGATCTAGGCTTACTATTGTTCTAGGTAGCATATGCTTCTACAATAATCCTTAAATTAATCAGATGACTAATAGTGGACCAAAGAGGCAACAAAGAACAATGCTCATTTGTTAGGCACATGTTTACGTTATACTCCTACACGTTTGCCAATGTTATGAATGCGGATTTTTACATACTACAGTGACACTTGAATGAAGTATTTTACATAGGTTAAGGGGACAAGCAACCAAGATTGCAGAAAGAATTATTCGAAGGAAAAAGATAACTTACAACTTAAATAATTATACAACACTACACATTTTCAGATTAAAGGCTCTGCTGATCGTTGTTTGCATATATGTAGAGATACATGATGATTTCAACACAGAGCCCTACTACAACTGTGGTAAAAGCACCGCGTCTATCACATGAACAACACCATTTGACGCAAAGTTATCAGCCGCAACAACATTTGTACTACCATTTAACTTCACACCATTTGAACTCACATCAACAGTCAATTTTTGACCATTTAGAGTGGCAACTTTTCCGTCGGTTAACTCATCTGAAGTGACAGTTCCGGCAACAACATGATAGAGGAGTACCTGCTTTAATTGTGCAGGGGTGAGATCGACATTACCTAGTTTCTCAAATGCAGCGTTCGTTGGTGCAAAAAGTGTGTAACCCTTCCCATCTGCACTCGCAGTGCCAAGTGTGCCGAGAAGGCCTGCTTCCTTTACCAAGCTAACAAGAGTAGAAAAATTGTCATCGGAGGCGCCAAGAGCTGCAATACTTGACTTCTCCAAGATGGAAGTTTTGCACTTTTTATCCCATTTCGCTTTAATTCCAAATTTGGTTACCCCACGCACAGGACACTTGCATTGATCATACGATTCTCCACAGCATCTGTCATAAATACCTAAATACTTTTCAAAGTTGAGGCTACAGTTCAGTACACTAGCACGAAGGGCACGATTCTTCTCTGATTCATTGATTTCGTTCTCAAATGCAGAAGCTGCACAAAGCATGGAAACATGTAGGATGAAAAAAAATATTTTTCTAATCATTGTACTGGAGATGAAATAATTAAATTGTGAGATAGAAGGTCACATTACACAGCAAAGCAGAGCTCTGCAATACGAATATATAAAACAAAAGTAGAATGAGCTGGCAATCTATGACTCAGCGAGTTCCATAAAAACAAGTTTATCATGGCTCCACAAGTCTTGGGGGACTTATTTGTGTTGGCTAGCAGGAACGTGTATCTATGTTCTTTAGAAATGTATGAATCGTGTATAGTTATTCTTTCTATGCAACTATTCCCGAAACTATTGGATTCCAAAGTAGAATACTCATACCCAAAAATTGGTTGCTGTTTTCTTTCATAGCCATCTATATATTTATTAAGCGACTCTTTCTCTCTGTCATCTTAAGAGAGAAAGAGAAAATGACCCAGGAAAAACGTAGTCCCCTCTGGGAGAAAAAAAACACGAGAAAAGTTAACTTCACTTCTGAAGAACCAAAGAAAACTTGAACCTTGAGCAAAGTAATGCAATCATGTATTTTCTTTTTTCTTCTTGTATTCTTCCATATCAATCTTATATTGAGCATTTGCCTTATCAGCTAAACCTTTATAGAACATCTTTCCATCTGAATCAAGTTGTTTGTACACCTCAGTCAGTTTAGCAACCTATGTTACATATTCATTTAAATGAATTGACAAAATGAGTTGGTTGAAATTATGCCTCTAAAATCCTATGTGTTGCCCAATGGTCATACCCAACTTACCAAATCTTTACCATGAAGGCCTGTTTCATCTATAATTCTTTGCCTGTTAGCATCTGTCCATACATGGAATATATTTGTCTTTTTTGGTCTATCTGGATCTTTAATTGCTTTGGTTTTTGTTGATTTATTTGATTTAGTTGAGTTAGGAGAAATATCCACAATTTTATCTTTCTTGGATGTAGAGATTTTGAGCTCATTTTCTGTTGACTTGAAATTTACTCCATGATTTTCATCTCTACTTTCAGTTGCTTCACAATAATTGTTTTGCAGAAAGCCTGCCTTCAAAAATGATGAACCTGAGATATCATTATTATCATGATTGTTGATTTGATCATTTATTACTTGGGGCATAGCAGTTTCCACTTTTCCTTTTTTTCTTTTCTTTTTGTCAGTTTTGGTAATATCAACATTTTCAGTTGCCTGCTGCTCCAAAGACATATCTCTTGCACTAATATCTTTCTTCTTTATTTCTCCATCTCTTTTTTGGTTCAAATGGGCATAATTGGCATCATGTTCTTCACTGGAGATCTTTTCATTATCAACTTTTAACTGACCTATCATTTTACCTTTCCTTATATCATTGGCATCAAGATTTTTAACAGTATCAGTCAGCTTCGAGATCTGAAGATCATAAGAGTAAACACATCAAAAATAATAGAGCATCACTTTATTTGATCAAATATTTACCATAAAAATATGAAAAATTGATACATATCACAGACAACTAACCATGAGTTCACCATCAAGGCCTTGCCTACTCACCATATTTAGTTCATTTGTAGTAGAGTTAACATACTTTTCAACAAGGAATTTTTTTTCATTACTTCTTAATTTGATTTTTCCCTGTAAATTTTTGTTTGTTGAAGGCAACATTTCTGAGGGAGCTGGAGTGCTATCATCTTTTTCTATCTTTCTTTTTTTTGCCATTGTACTGATGTTGTCAGCTGGAGTTTCAGTCTCTTTCTTCTTTCTTTTTCTCTTGCTATCATTTGATGCACTTTTATCATTGGGGATTGTTCCTTTATTTTGCTCCAATGATTTAGTATGCAGTCCACCACTTTGTTGGATTTTTCCCTGTAAATCCATGCTAATAGCCTTATCTTGGTTCTTGTTCACCATCATTGGTCTTAATTTCATGTATCGTTCAATTAGAATATTATTCTAATCAATTTGACGGAGAATGATTAGGATACAATTGCAAAATTAGAAAAAATAGCTTAAAAGATTAACGTACAAAATCAACAGGCCCTAGCTCTGGATGTTCCCGCATCAGCTTCGGTCTATATTCTTGAGCAAACAGTTTGAATGCGTTCGCGTCATATTGTGTTGCATTTCCTTCTGAAAGTGTTGCAGCAGGAGCTTTTGGTTCTGGAGCCGCACTTGGTGTACCTCTACTAATAATGGTAGCACTCTCAGCATGATCTAACACACTTGAACTATTAATGATTATAGATTCTTTTTTTTTGTTCAGCTTTTTGTTTCGCACAGCATCTTTTTTCGCTTGGTCTGACTTTTCATCAGGAGGTGTAACACCCTTTTTCAGAGATGTTAACTGGCCAGACTCTTTCTGCAAATTTTCGATGTTGGTCACTTCATTAACATTTGAGTCACCATTGACTTCGGATGAGTTGTTAACTTGTTTGGATAATTTATTTTTTCTCTTCTTAGAGTCTGTATTAATCTTTGTTCCTTTCAGTGTCTTACTAGTCTTAGATTTAGAACCAAGAATTGCTTTACCATTAATTTGCTGCTCCAGCTCCAATCCCGTTTCATCTGGTTGAGCCTCCACCGCTGCACCATTTGCCCTTACAAATATTTCTTCGGTATAATTTTTATCGGTGAAGTTGCAAATCCACTGCATTGGAAGTTTATTGGTTTCCTCATTGGCATCTTCAGCTTCGTAGCAATCAGCGTAACCAGGCCCATGCGGATGCACCACACAGAAAATCACTCGAGTTTTCTCCATGAGTGATGGGAAAGGGCCATTTGTGCCTATCAAGCCGATCTTTTCAAACTCAAGGTCTACTTCCAGTACTGAGCGCACTTCCAGTGTATCTTTCTTCCAATAGAGCGGAATGGACTGCAATATTCTTTCATTTGGAATCGGCCATGACTCGCAATCTGACCTGGGATTCATAGTCACATTCACTTCAATATATGCATCTTCAGCAGAAATATTCCACGTTGGCTTCACGATGATAGCGCGATTGTCCCCGAAGCGAAATCGATAGGCACGTAATGGAGTTGGGTGAATAAGTTCAAGCAATGGCACGAGCATGGCCTTTTGGATGAAGTCCAACTCGACGACGCGTTGAGTTAATGAACTCCATGACTCTTCGGGATTGTTTACGACCGTGGCTACTGTGATGAGCGGATGGTGCACAATTACTTTGACGGAGGTCAAATCGCTAGGGGTGAGTGCCGCGTTTCCCATGACAAAAACGACCAAGCTCTTTCATCAGAGACACATTTAACCATGCAGCCACATACTACTCTGCTTTTTATATTAAATACTTTTTCTAAAAATCATAACTTTTTAACTATAGGCTGGTCAAGTAGGAGTAGTAGTACCGACAACTAATGGATATTGCCAAATAGTATCATGAAACCAAATAGTCTCATTGTCTGAATTGTATCATGCAAAATTTAGGGTTCAATGTGAGACTTTTGAAACAGTCCCACAGTCTAAATAATCTCATGGTCCAAATAGTATCATGTCTCACTTTCAGCCACATGAGAGGGTTCAGATTGTGTTTGAGTAATTTTTAGCACAACATTATTTTTCCCATGCCAAAAAGAACCTTCAGCATTGCATTCAAAAAACAAGTTGTTAGGTTCATGCAAGAGGGGAATACAGTTTGGGCAGTAGCTAAGCATTTCAGTGATAATGATAAGAAACATTATGACCATTCAATGTTACATCAGTGGTACAAAAAAGTTGATCAAATCTGTTCAACTTCTGCTGCAAAGAAAATGATTTCAGACGCTGGTCGAAAACCTGGTTTGGGTGAATTGGAGAAAACTCGAGCTGATGAAAAACTTGAGTTATGACTAATGAAGTTTAAAGTTACAAGAAGTTTCATTTCTGATCGAGCACAAAGTATGGCTGAAAAATACGGGAGTGAGCTGCAAGCAACAGGCAGTTGGATAACTGGGTTTATGAATTGTCAAGGATTTTCTCTTAGACGAATGACCAACTTGACAACACTAACCAATGAGCAACTTATTAAGCGTGCCATTGATTATATGAAATGCCTTCAAAGCCAGATCTCAAGTATCAATCTGTCTAATACAATTCTTATGGATGAGATGGCAGTCTACTTCGAAGATTCACGGACACAAACCATGGACATAAGAGGCCATAGACATGTGGTCAAAAAATCAACAGGCTTTGCATCTATGAGAATTACTGCATTGATTAGTATTTGGGCTGATGCAAGAAAAGCTCTACCAACCATTATTCATAAGGGAGCGGAAAATGGTATTATTCAAAGACAGAGTGGGCCGATTCTTTACACAACGCAACAAAAAGCATGGGTAAATGCTGCATTGATCATCAACTGGATTGATT